>JABUQX010026866.1:30000-53275 GCA_015478945.1 Trachelipus rathkii
CTTGTCATTGTCATTTTTATCTTCTTCTTTTTCTTCTTCATCATCATCATCATCATCATCATTATCATCATCATCATCATCATCATCATCATCAACAACATCAACATCATTAGGCAATTTAAAAGATATTTTCATTGAATTAACTTTCTTGTGATTGTCATTTCTATCTTCTTCTACTTCTTCTTCTTCTTCTTCATCATCATCATCATCATCATCACCATCAATAACCTCAACATCATTAGGCAATTTAAAAGATATTTTCGCTGAATTAACATTCTTGTCATTGTCAATTTTATCTTCTTCCTCTACTTCTTCTTCTTCTTCATCATCAATAACATCAACAATATCATCAACATGATCATCAACATTATTATTATTATTATTATTATTATTATTATTATTATTATTATTATTATTATTATTATTATTGTCATCATCTTCATCATCATCATCTATGTCTTCCAAATAAAATGATAATGACTTGCTGTCATCAACTGCTGGTAAAATTACATTGCTTTCTTCACTTTTATTTATTAATATCTTATTCTGAATGTCACTTAATTTAGTATCTTTGTTATCATCACATTTTTTTTCATTAGTAAATGTAAGCTCCTCCTCATCTTTTGATTCCACACGTGAATCAGTCATTTGTACACTAGGTTCCTCATTAGGTGGACTCTCCTTTGAAAAAGGTAAATATGATTCAGCTTCTGTTTCGTTAATACTTGACGTATCAGCATTCTTTGCCAATACAACAGATTTATTTTCTTCTTTTTCGTCAGAATTTGTTTCAATAAGCCTATCTGGGCTAAATTCTTTTTTCTCTTCCTGTCCACTAATATTTGAAAAGATATGTTTATTTTGAGTATCTAAAACTGGATCACTAGTAATAGAACTTATTACCTCCTTAGTGTTTGAATCAGAATCATCAAATGAAAGAGTTTCTTTCTCTACTAAACTAGTTTCAGTTTCGGATCCATCAAATGCAGAAACTTCTTTCTCAACTAAACTAGAATCAGTCACATTCTCACTTGAATTGTTACTATGCTCATTCTTAAAGTTCACTTCTTCATTAATTGTTGCATTATTAGTACTAAAATCGTATACATTCTCATTTGAATTATTACTATATTCATTCTTAAAGCCTGCTTCTTCATTAATTACTTCATTATTAGTACTAAAATCGCATTCTTCTTTTTCTTGGATTTCTTCAATACTTTCATCTTCACACTTCTCTATTAATTCTACATCCATATTTTCAGTATCTTTTTCAGTGGATTCACCAACTACAGTTGAACTTTCACATTTATCAGCCAAATGTAGGATAAGTTAGATTTATATCGTCTGAGCCAACTACCCAAAAAATCATTCTTATGACATTGCTCAGTTACACCAAAAACTATATTTCCCAAATCTAAAACTCTTCTAAAATGGTAAAGATATTTTGTTATACACGACTCTTTTCGGTAAGTTGAGCCTATACAGATGAAGTTGATGATTTATAGTGATCGAGTATATATATTAGTGAGTCAGACTGTTAAACATTGGTCTCTACTACTGCATATTCACAATAACTGCATTGGATACGTGACTGTTTGTGTGCTATAGAGGGAAGCTGAATACTCCTCTGAAATATCATCTCTTATGGAGAACATTCAGTATACAAAGGACAGAAAAATTGGCAAGGTCACAAGATAGTGTCTATCATTTCTCCGTTAGGGAAAGATCGAATTTTAAAAATAGAACTACTACTAATATAACGGGCATCATTATATACAAGAGTCGGCGAAACTAGAACGAGTCTACCACTACAGTCAGTAGTACTCCTTGACATAAAGAAAGTGTATAAATAAGAGTAATCTCAAGAATCTACATGAGACTACTTATCCCACAACTTTATTTATATAATAATAATAATTATTATTATTAATTATTGATTATAATAGTTTTTGATAATAATTAAAAACCTATAATAATTAAAATGATTTAATTAAACATAAAAATATGTTGGCTATAAATTAATCAGTATCAAAATTTGTTGGTCGATCTTCCTAAAGAAAGAACTAGCATAATGGTGTTGGTTCACAACGACGTACATAAACGATACCAACCAACAAATCAATAATATGCAACCAATCAAAATCCTTGGTTGATATTAATAATCCAACAAATATTATAGCATATTCTTTTTTATGCTATATAATAATAATATAAATATAAATTAATTCATAAATAATTAATATATAACATTATTATATTATTTAATTTATTATAAACGAGTTCATTGTAATATAATTCTAATATAAAATCGATGAAAATGCCATAAACGCTGCGTAATGTTCCATTTTCTGTCTGAGGATGCAAGCGGATTCAGATTACGAGTGGAATTAGGACTAACCTCTACTTTGCTAGCATCTGTTATATTTTCACTCTTAAGCTATTACCATTTAATAATGCCATCCGAGCTGTTCATACATATTTTATATAGATTAAGTACTACTCGATTAATCACTTATGGAATGCTTCTATAATTGATTTATCATGTTAATTTATATCTATTGCATAATTTCATTCATTAATTTATTTTTTTTGAGTTACATAAATATGTGGATATTAATGATTATGAAAACTATGTAGTTCCATAGAATTAAATACCTTATTAATAATTAATTTATTTATAAAAATTTAAAAACAAAAAGTGTAAAGAAACAAAACAAAAATTATTGAATTAAACTGCTATAATTTTTTATTCAATTATAATATTATAATAAATTAGGTGGTAAGTATATAACGCCTAGATAGTGACTTTCCCTAAAAATAGTATAGCGGGGTATGAATATATTATTAGAATGAAAAAGAATAATATCGGTGTGTAATATAGCATTAAACATTCTATCTAATTGTTATATTTTGGTTAGAATTATTATGAATAATTTTATTGATAAATGATATATGTAGTTATTTTTTTTTTTTGCTACTAAGGTAAAAAGGGAGAAATTTCCTCTAATCTTTTTTACAATTATTTTTTTTTTTTCTCTCTTCTGCTATTTGCAAGGAAAAAGAAATTGAGAGAATCAGAGAGGTAATCTTTATTTTTAATAAAACTAATATTATAAAAGATTAAGTACAACACAAAATAAATTATTCTATATGTGTGAGAGTATAGTTTTAAAGATTCATCATTTCCCTTTTCCTCCAACAATTTATAATTCTTCTCTCATTTTCTTATATAATAAATTAATAAATATTAATATTATATTATCTTATTAAATTATTATTCTATACTATTTATTTATTATGCATAAGGATATATTTTAGGTTATCGTCTACTTTAATAGTTATGTAACATATATATTTAATGCAAAAATAATAGATTATTTAAATAATAAAATATAAATAATATAAATATATATAATATTAAATAATAATAATATAATAATTAATAATATGCATAATATAATAGAATATATATATAATATATTATATCTTATTATATAATAATACTTTTTATATAATATATAAGTATACAAAATCATAGTATATGAACTAGGCCCTGAAACATTTTTTTCTTGACCTTGTGTGCATTATATAATCGACTCACTCGATGCTACCATATCTATCATTATTATATATAAAAGGCAGTAGACATAAAGAGGAGGCGATATTGGAGAAAGAAGAAATTAATAAATACATACATATCTATATATCTTATATCTATATCTATATATATATGTCTTAAATATATATTTTTAATATAATAATATATATATATTTATATATTATATATATATATATATATATATATATATATATATTATATAATATATATATCTTATTTAATCATATTATATTATATATAATTATATATATATATATATATTATATATATATATAAAATTACTATATATATTTCCTTCTATTATATTATATATATATTATATATACTATTATTTTACAAATATCTTTTCAACAATATATATTATAAATGAAATTGGTGACCCAAACCATAGAGACTGGCACTTGAGAGTAGTGCTACTACTTACTACCTAACCTAACTACCATTTTACTACTACTATTCTGTGAGGCTGCATTAAACCCTCACTTAACTGGGGGTAGTACCGATACTATCTCGGTCTCAGAAGGTTCAGTGGTAAATGGTGCTTTGCAAGCTCCACCTGGGGGTGCATATTGAGTAGTATTTCCTTCGCAAGTTAGAGTAAACTACCGTATATAATATCATAATTCGTACTACCTCATAACAACATACTATATTAAATTCCTTGCTATGTACCTCTAATACTATTGGCTGAAAGCATGTGTCATCTATTGGAGGCTCCCCATCTTTTCAGCTATAGCTTAAACATCAGGACTCTTTCCTATCCTTACACTTATAATGCTATTTGCTACGCTTTCTATAAGCGTTACTTAGGTTATATCTTCATACTAGAGTCACAGTATCATATTTATAGCACGCATAATTCCTCTGCTACTCTCCCATCCTTATGCCCGATACCGTGGTCCTCTCATATCAACTCTAGCATTCAGCAGTTATAATTACCCAACTCGCGCCATACAATTCGATGGATACTTCACCATAATGCCAATACTCTTGCTGTAACACTGACTTCTAGAAACGTGATTCCGAACCCCAGGTAACGTACACCGTTTTTATAACTCCAGGTATCCCGTTCCGATGCTTGAAGGGTGGTATGACTCTAAAGGAGTTTTCACAGGGGTGTCAGTTAGAAAGTGGCTCTCATGTCTCATGGAAGACATCTATTTATCACTGAGCAGATGGGATAAAGATACTGGTGATTAGAGAAAAAAAGTTAGGCTTTTCTTATTCAAGGTTATGTGCCGACACGGACTGAAGGTTTAGTGATGTAGAGCGAGCGAAGTATGATGAGTAGCGGCAGAGAATGGAACATCGAAGGCAAGGCATGTAGGTTCCAAGAACATGGAATTGGAGTTATAGTTGCCAGTAGGAGACACGCTCTTGCTAAAATGTCTCTCCGAGTGCCTCCGTGACGGCCGAATTCTACCTCTTCTTTATAGTCTACTTATTGCTAACGTGCTCAATAGAAATATTGAGAATAATTTAAATTTGGGAACCGTAGCAGTTACCTTCTCATCTCGTTATACCAACAGTAAGTTCCAATGAGCGCTACACACACATTGAGTATAGACTCAATTTTATGCCCAAAATGGGGAGGGTAGTAAATAAGTACTCCTCCATTTTTCTAGACAAATTAAATAAGGACATTTAACTATTTTAATCTAATAAAGTGCAACAAAATATTCCTAAAACATCATTCCAGTCGAAAGTTATGAATATTAATTGAATGTATAATTTGTCCTTCACCTTCATCTCAAATTGAAAATAAAATATATTAGCACAAACATCCTAAATGCTATTTATCATAAAATTTTATTTTCTAAAGTGAGTGATATCTCAACCTTTACTCGAATAGTCAGTTATAAACATACGCTCATTTCATGCAGAAATCTCCTATAACGGATAAAAATTCTCAATGTTAATGATTCAGTTCCATGTGAGAAGAGAAGGTTAACAGACCTAAGTGTTGGAGATGCGAACGTTTTAAGGGCAAAAGACTTGAACGTAGTTGTCACGTTATATGACCCTTATATGCTCGATTCCATGTTCCGATTATCATGCAGAGGGATGAATAAAGACGCGTGTAAAACTCCTATCCTGGGATTATCCAGAGTGTCCTCCAAAGCGTTAAATAAGTTGTAACAGAATCTATATCTCCTGATGGAGTAAAACAGAGAAATCAGGCACAAGCAGACTACAAGGACAGAGAAGTTAAAGAGTAAAATTAATGGAAGGAAGATAATAATCAATCTAATGGAATGGAGTGGCAGTAAAGGGTGAGCAGAAGTGGAGGCAACGTTGTTAGATGCATAATGCTTCTCGTCAGTTCCTCCTCAAGATTTTTTCTTTCTTTCTTATAACCACGTTTCACTCTACTAACTATGCTCGCATCTCTAATCTCTTATCAGATAATTCCTAATCGCTCAATCCATAATCTAAATTTCTCTATATCCTTCCCACTATCTTTACATATATCTCAGCTCACGCTTAGCCTGCAAGGATATAATAACTGCTCTACCTATCTATATTGAACCGTCCTTAATTTAAATCATTTTAACCCTTCCCGACTCTTATAATTAAAATACAACCTCCAGACGTCAAATATACAAGAACGTCTCTTATGAGTGTATATAATATATTGAGTGACATATAGAATCCCTTCGGTAAAAATAGATCACTCCCTTCCCCGCGCCTATCATTACCATTCAGAAGATCACAAATCGATCCATATTTAACCCACTCAATATGAATACAGAATGAGGAGTCCTCCTTCTGAGGATCCCCCCTTTTTACTAGTAGTTGGATTTTCTCCGACTCCGATATCTGACGCAAAAATTATTTTTCAGGGAGATCTGTCAGACCAAGACTTCGTCCCTTCATTACTACCCCATTTTCTACAGAATCCTCTGCTCTTTTGGAGTAACGATTATATTTCTGTCTTAACTCTTCTAATATATTTTTTCCACTTCTTCTACTAGGAAGAAGGGGATAGTATATAGCTTATTTACCTATCCAATTAACCACTAATAATGCTTATGTATGTGATACTGAGGCGATGATCGACTCAGGAGCGACCAAGAGTTTGGTGAAATATTCTTTCTATAAGAAACTATGCATGGCTTTATATAAAGAAGATAGACCAAAATTATACCCTGCAGATTTAATATTAAATTCTATTTCTGGCCAATCTTTAAAGATTTATGGTCTTACTGAATTAAATTTAGTATTAAATGGGAAATTTTATCTTGCACAGTTCTATGTTGTAGATAACAACACGGCATTCTCTCAAGACGTGTTATTGGGAACTGATATAATAAAAGAGTTGCCTATTTTAATAAATGCTAAGCATGATATAGTGCATGTGTGTAATGACTCTGGAAAGAAAGTGCGTGATATTACCATCTAGTCATAAGCTCTTATAAACGTTCTTTACTTCGAAAAAGCCTCGGGAATAAACCCAAACACTTTTCAATTTCATTGAACGGCCTTCCACAAATCTACACATCCTACATATACGTTCAGATGCGACATTTACCTAAACATGCATAGCCAAAATGATTTTAGAATTTAAAGAAAATTATAATTTTAAGGAGAATGGCAGATCTTTGAAGGAACCCCCTCCTCCTGGTGCCTTTAATTCCCCTGATCAAGGAATTATCGGGGCTTACGGTAGGGATTCTTCTCAGAGATCTTCCTACTTAGATAGGGCTAATTATAATAATTATAAAGAAACTTCTGGTACTCCTCTACGAGGAGACAACACTCCTTTCCACAGAAGGACCTTTTCAAGGTTTCACGCTGTTGGAAACTCAGGTGCACCTCTTCGAGGAGGCTCCAAAGTTACACCCAGTAGGGGGGATCTTTTTCTAAGATCTTCTTCTGCTGAAGTTTCTAGTTGCATCTTTACAAGATACATGTGCTGAAGGCTTAGACAAGTAGTTTAGCAATTTAAAAATCGGAATCTTTCTCCTACGAGAAAGGTCGCCTGGAGCCGAAGTCTTAGGTTCACAACCTCCCCAAGGGATCTTAAGCAATTCTCGTTCGTTATTTAAACGGTTACGCGGATAATCAATTCGAGCGCGACGCGTAAAGAGAGTATTCTTGGTCCGTTACGGGAGGCAAATCTCGAATACCTTGATAGAAGGCTCTTACCATTGTTCTATATTGTGTCATATCTTTAGCAAACAAAAGCTTATTTGACGGTGAATCTTTCCCTAATCGATGCTCAGAAGTGGAACAAGCGTCCATAATCGTGTTAAAAATATTTCTGGAATAGCTTTATGGCTCCGTTCACTTCCTTTATAAAAAGGGCTAAGCTTCAGAAAACTGCAATTGCAACTGCTATTGCTACAGATTTTGATCTTCCTCCTTATTCAGTTCCCAGAGCTTCTAAAGAATCTCAAAAACTTTTGAACTGTTCCCATAGGGACTAGTGATTGTGCCACATTTAAAAGAAGAGTGCCAAGGAACAACTTCGGATCAGTTGTAATAATTAAATGAAAATAACCATTATGAATCGATCTGTATTAAACGTATATTCTCCGTTTTGTAAGTTAAAAATCCGTTATTTTTCCAAACAGCTATTGTAATTATATCATAAGTGAAGATTTTGATCAGTTTAATTACCTCCAACGACAAACTCTAATTATGGCACACATCTCAACTGCTCATAATTGTGTACCCCTCTTTCTCCATATTGCACTCAACATATTAGTAAATTAATCCAGGTGTATCATTTAAACTAATATTTTTGATAATGTAGAATAGCACATTATTTTCAAGTGAGAGTGTTTTCTCGAGAATTATATTATATATATTAGTGCGGGTGCTCGCTAACCGTTCCTCCGCAAGTTTATCTAAATTAGTAACTTGCCTGATTTTGTGATATGAATAAATTCTTCTTTAGTTGTGTAGATTCTAATTTCCTTCTTTCAAGACTCTTCTTTTTAATCATTTTCTTCTGATATCTCGTACTTCAATACTTATAGTGTGACATTTCGCAATTGGTCCATTATAGGATCCTTAATCAGACTCGAATCAGTGTAGGCGTATTGTAGTACATAAATACGTGTCATTAATGTTATTGAACATGTTTGATTTTACTGATTCTAGTTGTCATAAATTCTCACTTTTAAAATCAACTCTTTCATTGTGTGAATTTCATATCTCATTCTATTATTCTTCATGCCAATACACTATACTCCTTCACAGAAGATGATATTCAATAACTTTCTTTCTAATATTTCATCTTATTATAAAGCAAATTTACAATGTAGATTTCCCGGAATGAATGTATTCAAATGACATTTCAGAAGTAACCACTTTTTCACTTTTCTGAGTAGTTTTCTAGTAGTGTTATGATTCTCATATTTTATTATATAATTATATAGTGTATCACACACTCACATCCTCCTTTTCATGCTATATTTCTTGATTTTGTTTCACTCTCTCACTCTTCTCACCGTTTATTTCTTCATTTCTCGTGTGTTCTACAAATTGAGTCTCTGATACATAATATCATATTTTGGTTCCTCTTCATCCTTCTCTTACGATATCATTCGTGTCTTCTTTCTCTCATATTAATTCATTGGAAAGTTTAACAATGACTTATAACTTTTTCCAGTGTGTATTCTCTTAATCTATGGTGGTAATTATCTGTCTACGTGCACTGTGACGGGGTAAAATATTATTGGACTTATGTAAATTTAAGTTGGCTTGATATCTATTAACTTTTGAAATCAACACTTATCTACATATATCAGCTCTTCACTTACATTTTTTATTAATTTTACTTCTAAAGTTTCACACAAGACTATTTGATTAGACTTCTGTCAATTTTATTCACTGTGTACTATGCTAAGAATAACTGGAATCTTTTCTAATCTATTTATATTCTTCTCTCACTCTCTCTCTCTTTCTCTCTTCAGATTATATTGTGAGTAAGTTTTATTACTCTGTGTGTGATTATTTCCAGTCTCTCTATCTTATGAGTGTCTTTGTTCCTACTTCCAACCTTCCTTGTTATATAAATATCTAACAGTAAAAAATTCTTAACTAAGCTTTCTATTTATGGATTTTTTTTTTTTTTGATGTTGATGATTGATCTTGATCAATGACATATTCCTCTGATGATCTTGTTGCTCTGATTGTATCCTCTGTTAGAGTTATTGCCTTTTTGTGTTTTAAAATATTTTCAGTATATTATACACAATTTTTTCCACTTTTAAGTTATAAGATTTGTGTATGGTTCTCTTTCCAGTTAATTTAATCGTTATTCACGAGACCTTTTTGTTTTATCGTGTTTCTCTCCTTTCTACATAATTACATGGAGATCATTGAAGAATGGGTTGAAGATAGTTTAAAGAAGACAGAGTGTATATATTGACCTTTTTAGTTTTAGTTTTTCCCTAAGTTTATGCTTCAAATTTCTTAGTTTTTTTTTACATTTTGTTTTATTACTTTTAATTTCTTTTTATAACCATTTTCTTCCTGTAAATATATAGATTGCTTGGACAATAAATTGAGAGTATTGGTGGTCTATAGAAATCTTCAACTAATTTTTTCATATAACCTTATTCTCCACAGTAATCGATTCCTCTGCCTGTCTAGCTATTTCTGTCCCAGAATATATGTCTTTATGTTCCTCTCAATATAAGGCTAGTTCCTTCTATCGTCGTGCGCACATTTCTAGCTTTCCATTGTTTTTGGACCTCCTTTCATATTGGCTTCTATCTTCATCTTTAGTTTCTCTCTGAGGATTATTCCTACGAACTATCCTAACTGGTGCCTTTCTCTTACATTCTACTTATAGCAGGGAAATTATGAGATTATTACTTATAATGGCTATGTCCTCTCTACAGTTGATAACTGTATAGCGAGATTTCTCTGTGCTCCCTCTTCAGTCTCTTTCATATATATGAATCTAATTGTGATTATAATGACTTTGTTCTATGGTATATGCTAGGTGTAATTGTCTGTCTTTTTGTTCATAGAGATGACATACTAATGTCTTTTCAGTGTGTACAGAAGGATATTCCACTACTATTATTCAACCGCACTTGCTTCTCCAAAGCCTTCTCATTTAATGTTCTTGATGACATAATATGTGCCAACTTACAGAGGCAAAGCTCGTTCTCCTTCCGGAGAAATGTTCCTATCTTTAAGAGCAGTGTCACTTTCTAGCGTGTTCTTTAACAAATTTAAGTGTGCAAATATCATGTTAGTTTTATTCTTCCGGATCCAGCTAAACCTAGAAGGCTTTAAAGATTTCATATAATCTCTTCATGAAATGTCATGGAAAGTAATCGTATGCATCCTCTTGCTTACCGGGGTTCTATACTACTACTTCAGATAAATTTAATCCCCGAGTATATTATTCAAACTCACTTCATTATATGTGGCCGTCTCAAGCCCACACCCTTAACCTCTCTTTATCTCAACTAGAAGCCACATGTTCCACTCTTCTCAATATGGCTCTACGCATTTACTGAGCAAACAGAATTGTGTGCACGTTACTGACACTCTGAAGAAACTTTTACTTATGGATCCTCGCTTTTTCTTTGCCTGTTAACACCTGGATGTGAGTGAGCGTTATACCTTTGTATACTCATCACCCGCCTAAGTACTTCCACACACTCGACCACTGCGTCTTCTACCGCAGGTGGAGCTCACTGTTCTCATTCATTCTCAATGTAGCACTGTACTATGGTTATATAAGTTTAAACAAACCTCTATCTGCTTTTCTTCTATATTCATAAACATGATGAATAAAAGCAGAAGTATACTAATTATGGTGTTACACTGTAGACAAGAAGCCTTTTATGCCTTTGATCAACCCAAATGGTGCTATAATTACACATTTAGTGAACTCTGTTATCATAATTTTTTGGTTATCCGCCACGTACTATTATAATTTCTATACTGACCTCATGCACTCTGCCTTAGTTCATATCTATTTCGTCATAAACAATTGTCTGGCAGATTGGAAAGATGGATTTGAAAATTCAGTCTTTGAAGCCAGAAATCATTTTATAAAGAAAGGTAAAAATATTAAATTGCGTACCCGATGTTTAGCACTCTTAAGGCAAGAAACACCTTTCACACATACATCACTTTTATACAAACACCCCGGTCCACGTTTCCCTATCTCTTACTTCTGTTCGTGTGAACTTAGGAACATTCCTTCCCCTTTCTTCCTCTTCGAATAATTTTCTTATCTTTCCTCTGTGAAGAACCTTTCTTCTTAATATTCTTATCTTTCTTTCGGGTGTATAGGTTTTACTTCTGTTCATATAAAATCCTATTTTCGTTTTATCTTTATTCGCTGTATTTACCGACAATGATAATATAATTCATTATCTACAATAAGTGATGTTCTTTTCCATATTGAATCAATTTGAGAAGAAATTCGTGTAGACATATTCCTATAGTTAAATAAACTTTAATATTGAAGTTTTGAAACTTTCTCCTTCCATTTTATTATCTATTTAACTTTCTTGATTACTTAAGTTTGTCTTTTAACTCTCATTATACTATCAATTTTAAATATCTTATATTGGTTATTTTATTCCTTTAATGATCTGATCAACATTTCAAAAGATACGAAGTATATTGATAAACTTTTTATTCTTTAAATATATAATTTTTTATCTATACTTTTTCTTACTTTTTTTCAATTTTTGTGAATCATATATTACTTTATTCTTAGTGATTTACTCATTCAGGTGCTGATTCGTCAACTTTGTGATTAATGTTCGTATATTCCATAGCTATGAATTTTATTAACTTATAACAAACACTTTTATCCTAGGCTTATCAGCTTATGTTAATCAGTATTTTTTCTGTGTGGTAATTTTCTATGTTACTTATTTTTTTTCTTGTTATATTGATACGTAAAATTTTAGTTGATACCACTTAAATTGATTGTTAATATCATATACTCGAAATATATCCCTTTTACTCTCTTCCCTTTCTACCTAACTTTTTCTAGGGTCCACTTCTCGGAGACACTATAGCCGCAGCCGCCCCAGTCGGGTCCTCTTTTTCTCCTAACATGTACATTGCCGGTGCAAGGTAATAGCTCTTAGTTTTAAACGACGCTTTATCGTCTCTCCGGCCAGCAACTTGGCCCAGACATACTTCATAACTGTTTGTATATATATATTTGTAATTGTTTTGCTAGTTCTTTTATTTATTCATTTTGTTATAAATAAAGTTTGTTCTTATCCCTTACACTTTTGTAATAATTCATTCTGTGTTTTCCTATTTAATTTATTTGTGTCTAGTTGGAACATATCGCTTAGTCGTGAAATTTATATTTCATATCAATTTTAATGAAGTTTGTAACAACACGTAATGAACATAAATGACCGAGCCACGTATTCCATTAAGGTCCGTTCGAAGACATCCTTCTCAAATAGCCTCGTGGAGAGAGAAATTCGTCCGTGTAAGAAGGACATTATTGTATCAGTGTCACAATATGTTTCTTCTAAGAACAAGAACGACTGGAAGTAGGGTATACTTTTCACCCATCTCTTTGGGGGCTCGAGAGATTGCTTTGTGAGAGTGAGTGACATATGGCGGTAGCTCAGACAGACTTCTTCGTACATATAATTTGTTGGAATATAGAGTGGCACCCTCAGAGGAATTTTGTTGGTGTACTGTATCTACTCATATGGCTGTGTACCCTTTTTCGCGAGATTTAGGCCGGCATATAATCGTAAATCACTTTATCCTAAATATTTTGTCATATACATCCTCGTTTGTGTGGTTGATAAGAACATCAAATCCTCTAAAGATCATCTGCTTATGATTTTAACCGCAAAGCAATGAACGGTGCACTCAGGCATCTAATTCAGTGAACGTAATTTTTTAAAGCTCGGGGTCAAATTGGAAAAAAGAAACATTTAGAAATTGGCTCCAACCACCAGCAAATACATTGTCTAAAAGCCCAATTACCGTCCCTAATTCGTATAGGTGATCTCCATGTCTATACACTTGCTGTTTAACACTCACCAATTTATCGCCCAACTTTTTTATAAATGGGTCGGCCGTATTTGTTGTAGGTTGTTTTGTGTGAGAGATGACGCTCACCACAAGAGATGTGAGAGACGTGTGTTGATATAGTGTTGACTATACGTCAATAAAAAAGCGGAATTCTGTGTCCACTAATGGCTAGAGAGCAGTGTTCATACTAAGATTCCCTTTAATGAGCGCTAGATGTGTCATGAAAACTGCTCCCTGACCATTCTTTTGTCATTTTGCTCCAAGGAAGTAGAATGATACTAGAGGCTTGAAAATTTGGTTGCTTAGTATCGAGAATATGTTAAAAGAAAGAAGAGCACGACGATGACTTCCTTCCGACAACTAAACCTGCCGACTCACTCTCTCTTCACACGCCTCCAAGCCCACCTACAACCGGCTTGAGGAAAAAAAATTCATATAATTTTACATATTTAGTAATCGTTCATTTCAACCAGGCGAAGGGGGGTGAACAATTTCCAGGTGATGATGATAATTGATGAAAATACCATTTACCTGGAAATCAATATAATGACTTTAAACGCTGAGTATGTGGGATATAGAGGATGCTCCTCAACCGGGCACTCAGGCTGAACACTCAGCCAAGAGTTTTGCCTCAAGAAACCGAGAGAGGCCGTCAGAAACGAGCGCGAGTCGAGACAGAGTCCAGACCTAGTGTGCAAAACGGCCCGACAAGAATTTGAGGAATAGCTGTATGCCTTCGCTCCTTGTCATCAGGCCAAGCCCTTGAGAGCATATGCGTGTGCCCAGCATGCTCGTGCGTCAAGCCGTAGAATCTGATGTGCTCTTGTATTTTATATTCAGTTACAGATGTCATTTCACTTCCCTATCTGAATTGTCGCTTATTTCATTACATTTTTCATGTGGATGATCAAATATCTTCACCTTTTTCCTTCAATGCTATTTTCAATAAACTCTAAATATATTCAATTATTTATTAATTGATTACACAGAGAGATATTTAATTTCTCATGGAGTGTCATTTCATCTGTTAGCAAATCTTCTTCATATTTCGAATATCATAATAATTTTGAATCCATTTTAAAAGAGCTATTTTTTCTCTCTCTAGAAGTTGATAGTAAAATTTATTTTATACACTTTAAGTTTACTTCTATAATTCTCCCAATTTATTCTTCTCACTCTTCGAGTACATTTTCCATATGCATCTGGTTTCTACTCCTCTTCATAGTTTCGCCTCTTCTTATCTATAGAAATAATAGAATTCTTTTCTATGTTTATGATAATGTTAATCATCTCACATCCATTAACTACTCATATGAATTGATTTCATCTAGAATTTAATTATGGATGCTATTAGTGTCACACTTTTCCTTTCATCATCATTTATTCAGTTATTACGATGAGTATACAGATATGTTATGATAACTTTTCTCTTTCAATTTCTCTTCACTCTTGATAGATACGTAATATGTTACTGAGATGACAGACGTAAAGATCCTTCTTTAATTCATCCTACAAATCCTCAATATTCCACTTGCTCCTCGTAGGCATTCTTCGCCTATGCGACCTACGTAGTTTCTTATTCTGCCCTAGACAGCAGTCTTCACTCCTGTGACTCCCGATACCTCCACCTCTCTTTTTCTCATAATTCAAGATCCTCTTCTACCTACTCACTCTGGTACTCGAACTCCTCGTGTAAAAGATCTACGATCTGTTTCTCGTGAAGTAACTTCGGATCCAATTTCCTTCACTTGACTTCTCCCCCCTCTTTACGGTAGTTCAACTATCCAACTACTTCGCACCAAATATCTCTCCTCATACCTAAATTCATCTCTCCGATATTACTCATCTCTACAACATCTTCCAAAAATAAATCTCATTACCTCACGCTAAATTATTCTCCTCTAAATTTTACCTAGTTTTTATTACATATTAAACTCACTTAACTTCTCTCTTCCTTTCATATTCTCCAGTAGAACTTTTTCAATAAGAAGAATACTAGTGTTTCTTTACTCCCTTCTCATTCTACTCACCTTCCAATTGACGGGATGTAAGATAATATCCTCACGTGCGATTACTTCTTCACATCTAGTCTCTCTCCACAGTAGACTCCCATTCCGCTTATGAACAGAGTTATTCGCGTGGCACGCTTAAGCATATTCTCTCACGTCACTATCAAATTATATAATATATATTACTCGTTATAGCCAACTCAGACAACTGCTCGTAATATCTTTATTTCTTGTGTATGAAATACATTCTAACTTCGTTAATTATCAATTAGAAATAAATAAACTTTTGAAGAGAACAAAATGACACCTAGTATATAATCAATGATATCAAAGAGCTTACCGTTCAGAAGAAAACACATATCCAGCAGCCAGATCACTCTTATAGAGCCGAGAGTCGTATACAGCCAATATTATTATTGATGATTCATACTTTGCTTATCGTAATTTCTAAATATATCTCGTAGTTCGACAGAGTGAGTACAGTAATGAGATTGGGCACACGTTATCGTGTATAAAATAGATTTCTTCTTGCTCTTAATCATCTAAATTCTGTACTCTCTGTCTATGTTCCCAATATATATTTCTCAATCAGTTTCTCACACTATTACTGGTTTTCTTGTAAATCACCTTTCTTTTGTAGGCTCCTTTCACTCACACTCACTCATGTTTTCGTATATTTATATATCATTGCTTGTATGTTCTTCCATTCGTTATAAAAGTTTGAAGTTACTGACACTTTCTAGCACGTGGACATCTGTCTTCATACTGTCTTACATGTCTATTCTCTCATATATCTCATACTACCTCTCTTCCTTTAATCTTGTGCTTTCGTAAAATAATAATCTCGGTGAGTTTCTTCTGTTTGATGCAACCTTACTCACTGTGAGTGTTATTGTCTCTCGTATCTCATTCATGCGTTAAATTATGTATTTATTCGATGTCATTGTCACCTAATCTAGTACTCATTTATCCGTGTCCGTTCCCTATCTTCATCTCAGTTGCTTAAATTATATAGTACTTTATCCGTTTGGTGAGTTTTTTTTTCTCTGCTCTCGTTACCATCTATGTACTAGTAGTCAATTGTCCAATAGGTTGTAATCGTTTATACATTTCATATGGTTACTTTCATATTATACCCCTCTTCTCTCGTCTTATACAACAGTTCTCTATTGCTCTCCTATATCTTCATTAGTTATCATCTTATGCTCACTAAACCGAAAAATATAAAATATAATAATTTGCACACGAAAATGAAAACATACCAAACATCATAACCTGTTTCTACCGTAACATTGCATGATTTAATCACATCATAGATTTATGTATCTCTGCTTATATCATGTTTCACGCTCCTTTTTACATCATCACCTACGTTTCTTGCTTATGTCTATACACCTAGCTTGGAATATTCTCTTTTCTATGAATCTGTCTTTAATAAAATAACTAATGGTCTTTTTGGTGCACTCTTTGAGATAAATTACTTCATACTCTCTACTTCATAATACAACCATATCCGTTATAATTCTTAAATAATACTCTTTCTACATCTCTAAAATTAAAAATATAAATGGCATAGGGGCTAAGCTTATAATAATGTCATATTTGACTAACTTATACACATCTTGGTGACTATCTCTATCACTATACCTACTTACTCTTTTTTTTTTTTTTTTTCTCGTGATCGACCATGCTCTCTCTATACTTGTCATCTGCACTTCAAACTGAAATATTTATCTCTCACTTAACTTTGCACTTCAATTTTTTCAATTCCTCTTCACTCTGTCATCTCCTCCTGCAATTATCTTTCGTCTTCATACTCTCTGATTTAACTCTTAGAGTATCTTCGGTCACTCAGATACTAACAATCTTGCCTATTATAGTTGGTATATTCTCAGATGACCAACTCCTCCAACATATTTGCACTTTCAGAAATTCACATTCTTTAAAATTAATACTCGTTTCCTCCCATTCAAATTTTCATAAATATGTATCACCTGAAGGGATGCTCTCTATATCTCAATTCACTTCTCCGTCGCTACTCCTTACAATCAAGTTCACATCCTATAATTCGAATTCTTCTCTCACACGTCTAGATAACTGAGTCAATTCTGTACACTAGACTTCAGTGTCATCGTGCTCCGTATCGTCTTTTCGTGTCCGCTTCTGTGCTCTCTTGTTCCTATTTACCCTTCGTTCTCACATACTACTCTAACCTCCTTCCTTTAACTTTCTCTCATACTTCACTTTTTGTTATTTCTCTCTTATATAATCTCCTCAGGTTATAAGCAAACACTTCTTGAGTGCTGGCTTATATTACTTTCATACCATAAATGCAAATATATCTTTTTTATGACAACTATATTTACTAGAACAATAGTGTGACGTTCCTATTCTAGTTTTCCAAATTACTAACTCGTGGCACAATGTTGCCATATCAATAAAAAATATCTATTATACAAATTTTATTGGTATAAGACTAACTATATTGATTATTAAACGAGCACTCGTTTCGTATATATATATTTGAGTGACGTACTAATCAAAATATACTAAATGATAAATAATTAACCTTTGTGACATTCTCTGCTGGCTTGTGTTTTAACTAGGAATATATATCAATGCTTAAATCAATCATTTTGACGCACAACACCCTTGACTTTTCCCCTTTCTTTCTTTTTACTGTTAGAATGCGTTTGTGGCCCTGAACTAGGAACCATATCTCGTAAGAGTCATTTCGGTAGTTAGGCCAATGCCCACTTTACTATTTTAGTATAAGAATGTTTTAGACGTCGGACTATTGTAAATAATCTTGAATCATTTTTTGAGGTATTACACTCTTTATAGATACAAACAATATTTAATATTTAGTTAAAAGTTTCATACCAGGAAAGTTTTTACCTAACATTTTGAATTTGATTGTTAAGTTTTCCAAAAATTTTTAATCACGATATTTCAGTAATGATTCACCTAAAAGTTTGCTAATCTAGTAAGAAGTCATTGTTTTACTATAATATATTTTATTACTATAATATATTAAATGAAATAAAAGTACTGTAGTACTAGTAGAATCTATAACACATTCTCAAATTTAACTAATTCAGATAATAATACTCACCTATGTGTCTTAAAGTATTATACTTAAGATTTAAATATATCCAATATTCCTTATAGTGGAAAAAAAATAGTTATGCTTATTACGTAATATTAACAGTATATATTGTATATATATATAACATCTTAACCTCTATATATATATATATATATTATATATATATATTATATATATATAATATATTATACTATCGTTAATACATAATTCTTAAACACTATCCTCTCCCAGTCAGGCTTACGGGCCTGTCAGTGGGGCCAACCTCGGCTTCCATCTTGTTCTGTTCTATCATCATGATCCCATCCACCATCAGCTCATCGCCATGTGAGGAGCATCTGGTGTCTCCTCAACCCTGAATCCTCCTACTGTGTATCTCCCATTAGATTCCAAACAGTCTTCCCTCAGATCCTCACTCTCCTCCGCGTCTCTCCCAAATCCTCCACCTCCTGCTGAATCAAATTTGCATACCTTCTCCCTGAAACATCCGCTCCATGTTGTGGGCTCCCAACCATCTCATCCTCTGGGTGTGTTCCCATCTTAGGCATCTTGGTTTCACAACCCACGCTGATCCCTTAACAAAACATATGCCTTTCTAGGATTTCTCTTCACTCTAATACTCTTACTCGGTCCTCTCAAGTCGAATCGCTCATCAAACCATTTTACTGGTCCGTCTCGTCTCTGGAATCTCTACCGTCTCGCATCCTTACTCTCTTGCCACAAATTTCCATTTGCTCGAGTGGCTTCCTCCGTCGCCATACAACAGTGAGGTGTGCCGTTCAACACTTCCCGTCGTATATTTGCTCCTCTTCACTCCTATCTGTTGTTGATCATATTATATCTGATTCACAAGATGGAGTATAACTGCTCTCAATATCCTACTCGTAATGGTTCCATGATTGAACTCCCTGATACTCTATCCAAGTGCTTTCTGAGACTATTTATTCTATCCACATTTGTGATCATCTTTACCAGTCATAATAACCTCAAACATCAACATCTTTCACTTCCTCCACTCCCTTCCTGCTTTATGCTCCATTATTTCTGTGTGTTCTTCCGAACATTCAGTGATTCAATCCCTGTTATACTACTCTTACAAAACATATTATATCTCTGGCGAAACACACAGCGCCATATACTCCTCTTCAACTTCTTCTCATCGATACTCCATGATCCGTACTACACCTCAACTCGTCACACTCCATCTATGCGATATAACTCGAACATGATTGCTCATAACCGTCAATTCTCTTCTAAAAACTACTATTCTTTATAAGCCACACCACCTCCATTATAAATGAACTTGAAACTGAATCAGTAAAAATATACGTCGTAATATATAAACAGTATCACCTCGTGCGACAGCAATAACACTACAAACGAAGACAAATCTCTGCCCTTCACGTCAAGTTATTACCAGAGACAATCGAAAACTCAATTCCAGCGTGTGTGTTTTTATTTCAATGTTAATAATCGAGTTACTTATGCCTATTTTATTCTACGTATATAACCTTTTCTATTAATACTGGGCTTTTTATTCATACTCAGGCTCTGCTCGCTCGAGACTTCAATGAATTCCTTTGTGCAGAACAATCTCGCCTCACATCACTATCTCTCTGGGTAAGAATCAACATGCTTTCTCCTAGTACTATGAAGGGCGATATTATGCCTTCTTATTTGTATTCCAATGTCTTTTCCTGTATCATAAACATTAAAATATGTGATAATCACCTTATAAACATTAATAAATCTTTGAGTAGCTAACTTCTACGACCTTCTGTACCCTACTGGCTCTTCACCAATCTTGCTCTATTTTTGATCTTAATTTTCTTTGCTAAATAATTTCTAGTTCATAATAAACTTCGCCATGTGATTTCAATTAGTAAAGGATTCTCTGCTCTATACTATGTGAGAAAAGATTTCGTCCTCTAGCGTCCCGCTTTAACCAGTTTATCTATAAAAAATTGGAGAAATCGTTACAAGAATATAAAATATGTGATGCCTTTTTCCCTTAATCGATTATGTCCCGGGGCCACTTCTATCTCTGCTTAACTCACTCCAGCCCCTCAACACCTGTTCACCGGAAATCTCAAGCATCCAAGTGCTTTCTCACACAACACCCACCTACACCTCACTCACAAATCCTACAGCAACAATAAATGAATACAAACTATTTTATACAAACACATTTCCAAATATCACTCCAGGATGTTATTTACGGCTCATATACACAGTGTGTTCACCTTAACTTTGCCTCTCGAAAGTTCGCTAGAGCCTACAGGTATAATTAAGCATATCATCTTATTCTCCCGTATCGCAACTTGGTCATACTCCATCTCCTCCTCCTTCTCTCTCCCAAGTTCTTTAATCTCCTCCCGACTGCAACCTAAACTTCACTTCAACAACATTCAAAGACAACTTTGATAAACAATAATCATATTCTAAAAAACTCATAGGAACACATTATTTGTTATTTCTCTCGCGGGCTCTTACCTAAAGTTTCTGCTCCATTAGATAGTAAGTGTGTGGAAAATAATTGAGACCCCAATGTGACACTAGCTATTACTCACCCTCTTACCTTCTCCTCTCATTACGCTCTAAATAATGCTCCAAATAATCTAAAAATAATATTCTTCCGTTGCTGTATCCTGTCCTCTAAAATAGAAAAGCGGTAACACCATCAGGGGTTCCTTCTTGGGCTTAGCTCTCAGCCACGCTTCCTCCTTTGGGTCCCTACACTATTCAATACGCGGGACTGTCATTTTCCTTGGCTTCAATACTAAACAACGAAAAGCATAACGCCTTGGGCTAAAGAGTTAATTACCTAATATTATCTAAAATTATACTTATACTAATATTAATTACTATTTAATCACAATAAAATATATAAAATAGATGGTGAGGAGTGGAGAGGAGAATCAGCAATGTATTTATGATGGAGCATCAAAAAATTGCAAAAACAATAGGGATTAAAGATCGATTTTCAATGATTAAGCATAGCGTTTATAAAATGGATGCCGGAAATATATATGCAGGAATTAAAGGAAATTAAGAAAAAGATATAAAGGAAAATAAGAATTGAAAAAATCGGGATCAAACAAACTTGTGTAATGCCTGGATTAATTAAATGAGTACAAATGTTTGAGCAATAAAAAATAAAGGAACAGTGAGAGGGGGAAGAAATAAATGATAAGGGGATTATTATCAATTATCAAGAGGAGCATAAAAATTCTTAGAAATTTTAATGACGAATATTATAGAGATAGATACAATAAATTTAGAGAAATATGGAATTGGAAATAAAAAAGAATGTAGGACATGCGGAAGATTAGGTCCACGTACGCAAGAGATTGGTTGGAAAGGGGTAATTCTAAAAAGCTGGGAAAATCAATAAAAACTATTCGGGAAACGAAGAAGATGAGCTTATTTGCCGGGGTAGCTTCATCAAGAATACCTGAATTAGACTCGGTGAATTACCTGTAATTAGGGTGTTAATAAACGGTAAAGAATGTAATACGCACTTATTGATACAGGGTGCAATAAATCTCTTATTAGTAAAAAGATTGGAGGAGTTGGATTAGGAGATGTATGCGTGAAGGGGTTCGATGGTAAAATAATTAACACGATGGGAAGAAAAAAATTATATAATATTTTGTTGAACAACAAGGAAATTGAAACTGAAATGTTAATATTAAACGAAATTATAGAGGATATTGATGTTATTCTAGGAATGGATATATTAACAAAATTTGGAGAAATTATTATAGAAAAGATGGTTTGACAATTCGTAGCAAAATAAATGTGGTTTTCGCTAAGTGTTGATAAATATAAAGAACTCAGTAGAAAAAAAAGATGATATTATTTTGCGATAAGACTTTGTGGAATGGTTTAAAACGTGCAGAATTTTCTGGACAGGTTTAAAATGGAAATGGGAAAGACAGACCTAAATTACAAATAGAGTTAGTTGTTATCAAAACACTTAGTAAAGGAAGGAATGAAGGAGAAGTTTGATGAAGAAATAATTTGAGATGGTAAAGATGGAATTTTTGGTACCATATAATGGAAAGGTGAATGGAATAATACCTTTAATGGCCGTGAATCAGGAAATAAAAAATAGGGTAAGGCCAGTGATGGATTTTTAGGGAATGAAATAATTATCCGGAATGTCCATACTGGTGATGGGTAATATATGTGATCGAAAAGTTGAGGGAATTGGAGAAATAAAGGGAAAAACAAATATAGATGAAGGCCAGCATATTACATAGTGAGAATCGAATAAGAGTTTTATGGAATTATCAGGTTGGATTCAGAGAGGAAAGTATTATGCTTTGACTTCAGAATGGGGATTTGGGGTCTGAATTCGCGGCACAAGATTATGAATAGGATTTAAAAAGAAGTGTTAAAAATGGATAGTAAGATAGAAAAGGGGATATATAATATATAGATGAATAATTAATTATATATCAATTGTGAGTGCGGCGGAGGTAGTAATTCATTAAAGAGGTTTGGGTTATGTAGGCGAAATAGTCTGAATCTGTA
>JABUQX010026867.1:0-5000 GCA_015478945.1 Trachelipus rathkii
CAGAGAGAGATTGACACAACTACTGAACGTAAAAAATAGAAGAATCTAAAATCTGTTCTTATAAATTTAGATAAGGTTATTGTTATGTTTTTGTGTTCCTGCTGCTAAGAATTCATACTATTACATGAGTATAATACAATAATAATAAAAATAATAATAAATAATAATAATGAATTAATAATATTATATACTAAATCATAATAATCTTCACTGGTAGTCAAAATAACATAAAAAATAGTAATTGTAACAATTACTATTTTTGTATAATATGGAAGGAAAACCATGCAAAAAAAGCACTACTAATCAATTATATATATATATACTATTATATATATATATAGTATAATATAGTATTATAATATATATTATTATATTTTTATATTATATATACTATTACTATATATATTATATATTATATATATATATATATACTATATATATATAGGTATAAATATTTATATATATATATATATATATATAATTTTATATATATTATTTATATATATAATTATATATATATTATTATATTATATATTCGGTAACTTATATACTGATACAAATTTCGAATCAACTTTCTCTAATTTAAATACTACTAATTACTACACACTGTATATAATAATATAATCTAATCAATATGAATATAATAATATAATAATGATAATGGACAGTATTCATTTTTATTGTTTCCAAAATATGTTACTATAATATAATAATAAAATAATAATATTATTATTTTCAAAAAATTTTCATTTGTTTTAATACTATATTGCCTGCTCTCCCAACTCTGAAAAGTTTCTCGAATCAAGAAATTTTTTAAAATGATATATATATATATATATATATTTATATATATATATATTATTAATAATCTATATTATATATATCTATATATATTATATAATTTATATATTATTATATTATTATTATATATATAATATAACAATCAGAATCACGATATAAAACTTTTTATGATTACACATAAAATAGCTATTAAGAATAAAACTAATAAATCTTATTCATATTTTTAACTACTCGAAGTTTGATATAACTTTTATACCATAGAGCGAAACCCTCCTCTCTCAAAGACTATACACAGCTATAATGTAAATACTATTTGAAATTATTAGATTTTCGTTAAATAATTATGATAACAGAGATTCGCTTTATTTTACCCCAGCATAGTTTGTGTGTGTAGGTTTGATATGCGATGCGCGTTGTGTATCTGTAGGTTTGTTAAGGATAGAAGTCTGTGTGTGATGTGTGGTGTGTGTGATGTGTGTGTGTGAGTGTAAAATATTTTCTGCAGTTTGGAAAAAATTATCAAGAAAGCAACAAATTTTAATATACTCTACTCTATAAGATTATGATAATAAATTAACAATAATAAAAATAAAATAATCTAATAATATCTTAAAACTTGTGCTAAAGCTTAACCACTAAAAGTAACAGCTTCAAAAGCATTAAAATTAAAAATAAATTAGGAAAAAAAAGATTTCCTAAAAAAAATCGATTTTTTTTTTAACTATATTATATTTATTAAAAAGAAAAAATCATTAAATAAATACACAAAATGTAAAAGGGTATAAATAACACTATTGATAATACTTCATGCAATGCTACAGTTAATAATACAATATTATATAATAATATTATATATGATTATATATATATATATATATTATTATATATATTATTAATATTATTATATATTATATATATTATATTATATATATATATATATATTCTTTGGAGCTTTTATGAAGATAATGTCGAATTTTCTTAAAAATTTTGAGAAAATTCACAATTTGTTAAAATATAAACTTTTAATATATGTCTATATATTTATATTTTTTTTATATACATTATATCGTATATATATATAGTTATAATATATATATATATATATAATAATATAATATATATTATATATATATATATATATATAAAGTTAAAAACCTGTTACTACGAAATGATTAAGATGATACTCCAGAACAGGATGACTAGGAAGGGTGGAGTGAGAAGGAAGACATCAATTTTCTATTAGGTATACATATTAGAATCTACAGAAAGGTTTCTGAAGGCAGAAGAGAAAAGACTTGTACTGTAACTGTAAGGATAAGTGGTTCGAGAGATTTTGAAATAAAGAGTCTCTTGTCCAAGCGCTAAGTAGTCGAGGATTTACTAAAAAAAGTCTACTATCAAGACTAAGTAGCAGAGATGTTTTTAAGATTAAAATTTAATAGCCAATATGAAGTTAGAGTGCGCTTCCGGCTACTACTAATATACATCAGTGATAAGAATAACCATACTCTCATCCGTGTAAGATTAATAAGACTTTATATAAGCGTCAAAAGTGGAACGAGATTCCACAGTATCTTGTAATAATCAGTGAATGTTCGAAATCTTGATCCGACACACAATACTGACTTCAAAATAAAAGCACAAAAATTGACCTTGAATATTATAAACATTGCACATAAATCACAAGCACTTTAAAAAAAAAAGGCTAGTGAATCAAATATTTTTGAGGTTACAAAAATTAAATTTAAAAAAAAGTATTATATTATAATATTTTTAATTTTACCCTTATTTTCATCATCTCATAGAATTCGGACCTGAAAATGTAGTTTATTTAAAATTTTGGCTTAAAAAATTTGGAAAGAGATTTCTCAAAGAAAATTAAAAGGTATTTCCGGGACATTTCGTGAGAAACGATTTCAGGAGATCTGGAAGACAATTAAAAAAAAGTAAAGACCCCCACCTTTTTCATGAAGACCTAGTTGTTAAGTATTTTCCTCCCAAATTTAAAAAGACAGGTTGCTAAGGGAATAATATTTTTCTATAGAATTTAGTTAAAAAATATAAAATATTAGTAATAATAACACTTTAAAAGATAAAAAGAATCAACAGATGATCTTATATTCAGGAGATGCTAGTGAGGAAACTTAAACCACATGGTATTACAAAAATAATTTTTTATAAAAAAAAAAAAATCGCACAAAATAAAAATATTGTTCAGATAGTTCCTTTAACCATTTAAAAATATTGCAACGAGGTTTAATACAAAAAATAAATTTGGCTAGCTGTACTAAGGGGGATGTAAATTATATTTGATCTCCCATCGAATCAAAGATAAATAAACAAAATCAATTTTTAAAAATTTCAAAAGTAGTAATAAAATGTAGTATGACTTTCATTTTCAAATGGTAATCAGAAATGTAAACTCCTTCATTCAAGAGCAATAAAATATACTGTGTCCCTCAATGAAACTTTATGATAATAAAAAGTGGTGCGTTCCTCATTTAAAGGGTTTATGAAAAAAGTGTGCCCTCTAATTTCGATATGTTAATAAGAAATGTAGTGTCCTTTCCATTTAAAGGGCATAATAAAAATGTTGGTGTGTGTGTGTGTGTGTGTGGGTGTGTGTGTGTGTGTGTGTGGTGTGTGTGTGTGTGTTTCGTTTGTGTGTGTGTGTGTGTCTTCATTTGAAAGAGATAATAAAAATATTAAGTGAGTCCTTCATTTCTAAGCTTAATAAAAAACTGTCGTTTTCCTTCATTTAACGGGGAAAAAATATATGCTTTGTGCTCCATTTTTAAAGTCTAATCTTCTTCCCCCCTTCTTCGATCTCCCATCCACGGATATTTGCTAGGGTTGAGCCGTGGTAAAAGTATATACAAGTCTATTATGTAAAAATGATCATTCTAGCTTTCGTCCAAGCTCGAGTCGTTAATTACGAGTTAATATTTCAACTCCTTTCTTTTATAAAGATTCAATACGAAAAAGTGTAAATTAACAGGTAATAACTAAGATAATATTGAATAGCTGGCCGATTGTTAATTAATATTATATATATATAGCTATATATATATATTATATTATATATATATATATAATATATATATATTTATATATTATATATATATATATATATATTATTATTATTATCTATTATATAGTATATATATTTATAATATTATAAATTTTTCAAAATGCAGTTGCATTATTCGAGTCTATCGATCAAGACTAAGTTTATTATTATTTAATTATTATATTATTTATTATTATTATTATATATTATTATTATTATTTATTTATTTATTATTATTAAGGTAATTACTTTTGTTACTAATTTATACGCGAAATTAGATTTTTACTATAAATAACATACTTCAAAACAGTCATTAAAACACCACTGACTAACGAAAAAAGTCGCCATCAACTATAGGAATAAGTTTTCATAATCATCATTCTATTGGTGGTGTTTATTTGTAGCTGTGGTGTGGATCCCCTCTCTCGATAATTGGGTCATACCTCTGTAGTTTGGACTTCTTAATAAATATGAATAATTAATAATTAATATAATTAATATAATTAATATTTAATATATAATATATATAAATAATATATATAGATATATAATAATTAATAATATCATATAATAAAATAATGAATAATAATAATAATAATAGTATATTATTGTCCTTTGAAAACATCATTAGAACAACGAGTGGATTCAACGAGAATATTTCTCTGATGTGAGCGATATCTATGTACGAAAGGCTTGTAATTTTAATCGTGTTCCGATTCATGATTATGAGAATAGAAATTTGTGTATTTCATTTGATAATCGCAAAAAAATCAATTTATCATTAACTGACTACTAGAAAACTCTTAATTGCGAATGAAAAAAAAAAAAAACTAATAACAGTAGTTTGAAAACTGTTCATGAGACTAGAAATTTGAAAGCAGTCATTTGGAACGTAATTTTTAGTTTGAAATTTCCATAAGACTACTATTAAATGTAATTTAAGTATTAATTAAGTTCAAAAATTCTTACGATAAAGTTGGTATGAAAAATACTTAAAACAGGCAGAAGGAAGGTTAAAGAAAATATGAGAGCAAATAGAAATTCTAAAAAGGTAATTTTACTTATATTCAAGCAATAATTATTTACTACTGAAGTAAGTATTAAACAAAATTATTTAAATTAGATAGAG
>JABUQX010026867.1:10000-17500 GCA_015478945.1 Trachelipus rathkii
CTTAGATAAAGCAGAACAAAAGAGAGAATTTAGAAAAGATTTTGAAGGTACAGAAAGGTAAAACCACGTAGATAAATTTGGAAGTGACATTGTTGTTACATAAAAGTCAGAAATATCAATGGGTAAGAAAATGTCCAAAGATTGGAAAAATAAGGATATGAGAGGAACTAGTATTCATAATGAAGGTGGCCTATATAAATAAAGGAAAGGAAAAATACGGAAAATGAAATTTTTCTAAGAACTTATTGTCTTAAAGAGTTTTATATTTTTCATAAAGAAAATTATAAAAGAGCTGGAATAATGTTAAGTAAAGTATATTTAATTGTAACAAAGGGTTTGATATAACAAAATTGATTTATAATAATTAGAAGAAGCAAAACCGAAGATCATAGCAAAATCTGTAAGAAAATAGAAAATATTATGTGAATAACTCACTAGTTTCATATACAATACATTTTAAACAAATACAAAAACACATTAAAACTAAAAATTATTTATCGTTGGTTGTTTAGAAAACCTGGCCGGGTTACATTCAGCACTTACTTAAATTCACAGTTCTCCTAACTAAATTATACGCCCAAGCATCTTAACACTTTTACATCTAACACCTCTTTGGAATAGAAGTAATTTTCCTCACTATAATATTTAGGTGAAAAAGCATTTTTTTAAGTCGTCTATTAATTCTTTTCATATCCAAACATTTAATTGTCAAGTTTTTTTTTTTTTTTTTTATTTTTTTTTGCAAAACTACAACTCACAAGGACAGAGATTTGCTTCTGTCCCCTTGTGAAACTTATTAATTGATCACTGGAATAAAGGAGATTTTCAACTATTAACTATTAATTGCAACTGAAAAAAATTGTCTGATTTGAGTAAATGATAAATGAAAGAATCAGATTGATTAACTATTATTGATTAAAATGATTTAAAAAAAAGGGAGGGGTGGGAGAACTACAAAAAAATTTCATAATTCCCTTTTCTGTATTGATATATAGTTATATATATATTTATATATATTATATAATATATAGTATATATTATATATATATAATATTATATATAATATATATATATATATATATATATCCAAAAGATTTTTTTTTTTTTAGCAAAACCGCTTAAAACTAATGCATTTTCAGTTATACGAGCGTTAATATATTACTCAACTTTTTCAACTGGCATTAGCGAAGCACCTCTAACATCGCGAGTCGTTTTTGCTTTTTAAACGCTCGTATATCTGGGACCTTAAAGCGTTGTTTCCCGAACTTTATTATAATGTAATTCCTTAAATTTTTTTAACTTTGAAATATTTTTCTCGAGAATTTATTTTGAAGTAAAACTTTTATAAAATAATTTTATCTTACAAACTCTATGGAGAATACAATAGCGAACTCTTTAATATTCTATATGTAGGCCTTCAATTTTACAATTTCTATCAAATAAAAAAAAACAAAAATTTAAACTTGAAACATCATTGAAAGGTAACCAACCAACCAGGAAGTGTGTGTAATATTATTTAGCACAATAGCACAATATACAAAATTTAATAATTTGGATATGAAAAAATGAAAAATACAAAATAAGAATAAATTCACATATAATAGGTCCCATTTTTTTCTTACTCAAAAGAGGAATCGATAATAATAATAATTAATGGACAAGGATTTGCTTGACGCATAATAAGTAAGCAACTAGGTACAATAAAATGGTAAGTTGTGACTTCGAACAACACCGCACAGCATCTATTTACTCTAATAACTAATAGTTTGTTTTCTTCACTATAAAGATAAGATAACACATTACATTCTTTACTACCTTATGTGGTACATGTTATCATCCCTCTTCCTTCCAATTCGACATCTTTCTGGGTAATATAAAATGCAATAAAAAAAAACCCTATTCACACCTTCATTTCATAAGGTAGATAAAACCTTATATGCCATCAGAAATCTTCAATTTTTATTAATATTTTTCTTTTCTCTTAAGTGCCCGATATTTTTCCTTTCTTTTATATGTTCATCAACAACTTATTTACATTTTAGCGTGATAAGATGGCACATGCTAACTCTAGCACTAAAGTATGTATAATAAATTTATATGATCATCTTCCCATGTGAAAAAGATTTCGTTAAATAAAGATTGCAACGTTCCTAGAATATAAAACTCGTATATAACGCTAAACTAACTACTGTAAACGCTCTTTTACCAATATTATATCTTAATAAATGATAGTATGTATGAAGAAAATGAAAAGGTAAATGAGTTGAAGGCAATTTTAATACCCAGTCATAGTAAAGTATATTTCTGTGTGTGTGTTGTGTGTGTGTGTGAAGAGAGAGAGAGAGAGAGAGAGAGAGAGAGAGAGAGGAGAGAGGAGAGAGAGAGCGAGAAGAGAGAGAGAGAGAGAGAGAGAGAGAGAGAGAGAGAGAGAGAGAGAGAGAGAGATGAGAGAGAGAGAGAGAGAGAGAGAGAGAAGAGAGAGAGAGAGAGAGAGAGTTAACTTTATTTTATTGCAAAAAAAATTATTTTAGCAAATTTTCTTTTATAATCCTTTTAATTATTTATTTTTCATTTTTGAGCAGATTTAGAACGGTTGGCCAGATTCTTGCTTTTCGGTGTATGATTTGTCCACGATTCGGATGAAATTTTTTTATTCCTAACAATGATTTTTTTGTCAGTCGGTAAATGACGATAACAATCTTTCTACTGAAAACCGATTTTTAATTTTTTTATTTTGCACATTTGGGAAAATCATCGAGTCTTTTCTTATTCCGCGAGAAAGTTAGTACTAAAACACAGGCTTGGGCGTATATATATATTACCTATATTTTATATATATATATTAATATATATATATATATATATATATATATTATATATATAATATATATAATATATATATATATATATTATATATATATATATATACTACACACAACAAAAGGAATTAAAGGCTTATGAGTAAAAATTTAAAACTCTTAAATCTCTTCGTGCATCAATTAAGTGAATTAACGTTTCCAAAAGATTGAAATTTGAAAGGAAAGGCGAAAATAAGATAGGGTTAAACAAATATCAATTAAGTGAATTAACTGTTTCCAAAAGATTGAAATTTGAAATGGAAGGCGAAAATAAGAGGAGGATGAATATATAATATATATAATCTGTGTTCTATAATAATGAAAAAAAAAAAATAATATTCTCATTATCTACCACCTTATACAAATTTACAATTCATTTACTAATATATTCATTCATTATATCTATCCTACTACTACCTATTTGCCTATGGTATTGCGATATTTTTATTTTTTATTCACCTGTTTATAATTTATCATTAGATTAATTAATTATCAGTAGTAGTAGGGGGAGGACTTGAGCGTGAGCCAAAGGATGCCGACAGTGCTCGTTCTTATCAGTCGGCTCCTTTGATCTTTGATAACAGCTGCATGTTTATTGATAACGTAATGCATTTGTTATGTTATTTTTTTTATTTCGTAATTATTTTTATTTTTTTATTTATTTTTATTTTTTATTTATTTTTACCCTTTACGACGTTATAACCATCATTTTCGAGATCTACAGGTCCAATAACGTATATACAGACACTAATATCGTATTATTATACAAATATTTACTAACCCAGCACCGCACCGAGCCAGCACCGGTCCGATGCCAACTCCTCTGATTCCGATACCAAGTCTTTCTAGAAATCCGACTCCGAATCCGCTCTCCAAATTTCAGCCTTCTACAAACATTTCGATTTTTAGGGGGGCAGCGTCCCCCCTTACGGGGGACGCACGGGGACGTAATCTCTCGTCTACGACGAGATTACGCCACCATATATTTCACCTCCAAATTTTAGCCAGATACGATAAACCTAACCCTGTAAATATATATATATATATATATTATATTATATATATATATATATATAATATATATATATATATATATATATTATATATATATATTATATAATATATATATATATATATATATATATATATATATATATATTATATATATATATATTACATATCATATTAATATATTACATATATAATAATATATATATATATATATTATATGAATAATAATAATAATAATAATAATAATAATAATAATAATAATAATAATAATAATAATAATAATAATAATAATAATAATAATGAGTCGGAGTCGGAACCGGAATCGGAATGGGTAAAAATCGAATCCCAAGGGGGATCTCTGTTTTTTTTCCGAGGTGCGCATGCGGTGCGACGCGGGGTTGAGCGGGACGGCTCTAGCCATGCGAGGGCCATATACGGGAATTATATATATATATATATATATATATATATATATATATATATATATATTATATATTATATATATATATATATATATATATATATAATATTTATAAAAATTATATAATATATATATATATATAATTAAAATGGATCACATTCTCTATAATATAATAATGCAAAATATTTTTTCCCCAAAGTTGAGAAAATTTGCATCAATTGATTGAATTCATTGATAGTAGTAGGGGGAGGACTTGAGCGTGAGCCAAAGGATGCCGACAGTGCTCGTTCTTATCAGTCGGCTCTTTGATCTTTGATAACAGCTGCATATTTATTGATAACGTAATGCATTTGTTGTTATTTTTTTTTTTTTTTATTTCGTAATTTTTATTTTTTATTTATTTTTATTTTTTATTTTTATTTATTATTATTATTATTATTATTATTATTATTATTATTTATTATTATTATTATTTATTATTATTATTATTATTTATTTTATTATTATTTATTTTCATTTTATGTTTATTTCTTTATTTTTATTATTCTTCGTACAGCGTTGCTTCGTTCCTGTCGCAGAGCCCCGCACCGGCACCGGCCCATATATATATATATATATATATTATAGAGTATCAGAGTCGGAGTCGGAAGCGGAGCCGGGACCGGAGTCGGAATGCTTAAAAATCGAATCCCTAGGGGATTCGATTTTTCTTTCGAGGTGCGGTGCAGTGCGACGCGGGGCTCTGCTACAGGAACGAAGCTAACGCTGACGAAGAATAATAAAAATAAAGAAATAAACATAAAATGAAAATAAATAATAATAATAATAATAAATATAATAATATAAAAAATAATAATAATAATAATAATAATAATAATAATAATAATAATAATAATATAATAAAAAATAATAATAATAATAAAAATAAAAATAAAAATAAAAAATAAAAATAAAAATAATTTTGAAATAACGACAAATCCATTACTTTATCAGTAAACATGCAGCTGTTATCAAAGATCAAAGGAGCCGACTGATAAGAACGAGCACTGTCGGCATCCTTTGGCTCACGCTCAAGTCCTCCCCCTACTACTAACAATGAATTAATTAATGTATTTTGATAAATTTTCAACAAACTGTTGGCATTGTAACCCGCACTCTTTAGTGTTGAAGTTTCATTATTTTAACTATTTCCTCTTTTGTTTACATCTATATAGTACTAAATAATTCTATGGAACAAGTTAACAACAATAAACGTTTTTAATTATTATATTTATACATTGCCTATATTTAGGTTTTTAATTAAATTAGTTACTAGTAAGAGTTGCTTCGTGAAAACTGGTCATACAGCTTGCAAAAACGTTCTAAAGTAGTTTTTATATATATTTATATATATATATTATATATATATATATATATATATATATATAAATATATAAATTATATATATATATATATATATATATATATATATATATATATATATATATATATATATATATATATATATATATATATGTGTGTGTGTGTGTGTGTGATGGGCGAATCCGGCAACTTTTTGGATTCGAATCCGAATCCGTGTGTGTGGAAATGTTCGAATCAGAATCCAGCACCTTCGGATTCAAATCCGAATCCGTGTGTGTGAAGAATTCTCAATCCGAATCCATGTAAAAAGCCTTGAATTCGAATTCGAATTCGAATCCGTTCCAATGATTTTTACAAAATTAAATACAACCAAACAAAATATGACATATTTCTGTTAAAATATTTATGGGATATATAAATAAAATTGTTTTTTCATTTTTGATTTTTTTTTTACTGCCTGATATACATATTTATTTCCATGTTAAATAATTTCTATTAACATTATATATATATATATAATATTATATATATATATATATATATATATATAATATAATATATATATATATATATATTATATATATTAATATTTTTATATATATATTTTATATTATATATTACTATATATATATATTATATATATAATATGATATTATTAAATATTTTCTATTAAGCTTTAAATGCTATAAATTGAATTTTAATTTTTAAGATTTGAACAATATATAAACTTACACCAACGTTAAGTTAACGAAATATTGGCAATTTAATTAAATATTTTATATTAACATAACATCGTATTAAAAAATTTAAATTAATTTTTTTAACATATTCTCTATTAGTTTTTCAATGTTTCAGGAGTAACTCTATTTCTTCTATGGCGTTATGATTAGCCAATAATAATAGAAACATGCATTTTGATTGGCTCTTACAGCACTCCTATGATTGGCTCCTAAATGGTGAAGCAATTTTATTATAAGTTTTCTTTTTTTTATTTTTTTTTTTTTGATGATTTTTTTTGACATCCTGTAGAAACAAGAAATAGACGATTCGAATCCGGAATCGAGCTCCGGATCCGAAATCCGTATGTGTAAAAAATGTTCGAATCCGAATCCGAAATCCGTGTGTGTGGAAATGTTCCAGAATCCGAATCCAGCACCTTCGGATTCGCCCATCATGATATATTTATATTTATATATATATATATATATATATATATATATATATATAATATATATATATATATATATCATATAATATATATATATATATATATATATATATATATATATATATATATATATATCATTATATAATATTATACTATATATATATATATATATTATTCTATAACGAAAACTTGCCAATCATGAAGTATAAAAATAAGATCCATGCTATAATAGTGATCTTTTCTATATATGAACATTTAATAACGAGTTATTTTATACAAACATTACTTAAATCTTTTGTAGATCTCAAAGTCTTAACTTTAGAATGCTTCTTGTAACTTCTGTGTAATTCAATCTTTAAAATTTATTGTAATATGTAGAACTAAAGGAGTTCTTTAAAGTTCGTGCTACTCACGTAAAAGTCTTTTGATTAAAGTCATGGTAGATATAAAAAAAAGAACAAAGGCTGGCAACTCTTCAAATTTGGTGCCTTATATGGACAGATCATTTTCAACTTCAAAATTTAATTTTTGTTTTTTGTTTTCAAAATTCAAATTTTGCAACTATTTTAGAGCCATTTAGAAAATTTAATTTTCCCCTTGAGTCATTCAAGCCTAATTCTAGTTCAAATGTCTTTCTCTGAGATACAATCACTTCTTGATAAAAAGTTAACAAGAGTATG
>JABUQX010026867.1:22500-25428 GCA_015478945.1 Trachelipus rathkii
ATAATATATAATATATATATATATATATATTATATTATATATATATATATATATAATATATATATATATATATTTATATATATATAGTATATATATATATTATATATTATATATATATACATAGTATCATATATATATATCATCAATCACCCACCTTCTTTCCCAAGAATGTGGGATAACTGATAAGTGTGTAAAGAGTATATAAGAAAGTAAAGAATATGACAAGTCCGAAAAAGAAAAGCCCGAGCCTTCCTCCCCTTTATACCGTTTTAATGAGGACTCGTTGCTGTCGAGAAAAATCAACCTAAGACGCTTCACGGGACAGCGGACGGACCCTCACTATGGCTATAGCGTCGTAGGGTTATCCTTGGCCCAGGTGCGCCACAACCATACCCCTCACAAAACCTCGCCATTCCCTCCTATTATGAAAACCTTTCTTCTCGTCTCTGCCAAAACTCACATTCCTCTCCTTCAGGCATCCTTTAATGACTCAATCCCACTTTTTTCTTACCGTCTTGCCAGCGGTCGAATCCAGCAACACTTACCACTATAAACATCCGCTTAACCAACACGACTATATCCATTCTTGTCCACAAATGACCAAACCAAACTCAACGTAACTTTCAATTTTTCTCTCATTTACGCCCTTCTTCAAACACCACACAGCTCTCTAATACGTTCATTCCTCATTTTATCACCTCCTCTCACACCTAACACGCCCCTAAAATTGTCAATCTGAACAACATTGTACTTTAGATCTATACCTCTTGTCCAGACCAGTCTCACTACTATTACATTAACACAGGTAAAACATAACCCTCATGTAAGATCCTAACGCATTCAAGACTTAGTCCCTTTACAATCCACCAACGATTTCAATTGCAGGACCACCACCTCCTTCCATTTCACAAAATTTTCCTACTTCACTTGTATCAATCCGTGTTCCCTTTTCAATCCAATATATATCCTAAATTTTAAACTCAGACACTTTGTTCCAGTTGCTCACATTTAAAACATAACTTCACATGAGGACTGTCCTCACTCACATTCTCCAATCATAACCTTACTGCTTATCTAACGTTTGCATTCAACCGTCCTCTTTTACACACCCTGCAAATCTCTTTACCAATCCTCCTCAAATCTTCTTCTGCTTCAGATTCGCCAACACAAAACCAATTCATCCGCATATAATAGGTAGGGCAATCTCCACTCTCTTCCTTCTCCATCATTCTAACACCATCCCCAACACCTCACAACCTCTAATTTCTTTCATAACCCCACCATATACAATTGAATAATCAACGGACGACATAACACATCCCTGCCTCACTCCCGCTATTAATATTAAACCAATCATATTCGACTCCATTTATTCTTACACACGCTTCACTATCGTCATGCATACTTTTGATTCCATTCAGAAGATACCACCAAACCAATATATTTATCCACACCTGCCATAGAGTTTCTATTAATTCCTATCATATCCCCTGTTTGCAAATCCGTTCATAAAAACCCAAATACAATTTATTCTTCTATTCTCATTTTCTCAATCATATATATATAGATGTATATGTATATATAATATGATTATGATTATGATTATATATATCTATAGTATATATATTAATATATATATATATTATATAAATATATATATATATATATATATATATTATATAGTATATATTATATATATAGGTATATATATATATAGTATATTATTATAATATATGAAGAGCAGAAATTTTGATTTCTCACGAACAATGTAATAATAATATGAACATACTCCCCTCTGACAATGCTAAAATAAGGAGCTCCATTTTTTTTCTTTCGCCGTTTTAAAGTATTTCTTTACGACTTTAAATTAGTTTCTAATAAAGTGTACTACTTATTTCCGAGCAGCACAAACACAACACACACACAAAAAAAAAAAAAAAAAAAGTATGATCAATTACTGATAACATATAAATAAATAAATAGAATATTCAAATACTATCAGAGTCTCGACTCTTAACAAGATATACAAACCGAATTTGATGTCTCCCCTCCTCTCATTAATATAGCCCAAATTAAATATATAAGCTTAGCCCGTAGGTGGTTCATAATAATTAGGGCGCACTGGGTATCTACCGGCTGGATAAATAACTCTATCAGGACTTATCATTAAAATAAATTATATTTTTGTTTTTAACCGAAAAAACTCGTTCAAATTAAGAATTTTATATAGGTATATTATTATCGGTATATATATATAATAAATATATATATATTATATATATTATTATATATATATATATAGTATATATATATATATTATATATATATTATATATATTATAGTATAATATATATATATATATATATATATATATATATATATATAGTATTATATATATTTAAACCTGATAAGCTTACTTCATTCAAAAGTTATTAATTTTGCATTTACATTGTTTACTTTTTTTTAATATTGGGAGTGAATATAGAATGACGAAATCAAGTACCTTTAGAAAATGAATTTTTTAAATTTTATTTTGAAGAATATTCAGATGTTTTTTTTTCTCTAATAATCAAGGTGCTCCAAATATCTGGCAATGTTTTATTTTATGCTATTTAACACAGAGTATCTCATATTTAATATTTCTTATTATTAATTCAGTTGATACAATACAGAATAATGATGATTTTGAGTAAGCTTTTAACTGGGTATATATATATATATATATATATTATAGTCTATATATATATATATATATATATATATATATATATATATTATTTATATCTATATTATAATATATATTATATATATATATATATATATTATATATATATATAATATTTGATTCATCTTGTTTGTATAATAGTTTTGTCAATATGTTCTCAATCATATCCGGAATGAAAAATTGATGCATATTTAACTTAATTT
>JABUQX010026868.1:2500-5000 GCA_015478945.1 Trachelipus rathkii
AACCCAACAAGGAATATGGGAAGAAGCATGAAAGGATTTAATTTATTGAGCACGATTAGACAAGCAATAATACATAAGTTATCGCGCCCGTTCGTTGAAACAACTGGATTATGTCACTTCCCGCGCTAAGCCCTTAAAGGACGATGTATAATGTATATCCTTTAGTTTTTTATAAGGGAAAATGATAACGAGGAAAACTTTCACATTATTTTGCCGCTGTGTATCTGATTTTCGAAACCTCCTGCCAATTGCTCTGAAATTTTTTTATAAACAACCTCGCTTCTTAAAAATTCTTTTTCGGGGATGATATGCATGAATGAAATATAGTTTGAATCATAATTATAAAAATAAGGAGGAGAAACAACGAATCACAGTTCTAAACTTGGCTGAGCTGATTGTGTTCATGATGAAAAACTATTGTGAACGTATCTAAAAAAAGAGGAACTATACAATTACGATGTGTTGAAAAAAAGAAAAAAAAACAATATGACCATATTTTTTTAAAGGTAGTGTTAAGGTCGATCAAAGGGGGTTTTTCTATCGCAAATTAAAAAACCCAACTTGTGGGTGTCTGAATATGCCCTTACACTTAAACAAATTGAGATTAATATTTTATAATAAAGAAGATAATTAAAATTGCCTTTCTCAGTTTACGGGCTCGGCCTAACCCATCACGCCAAAGGAAGAAAAAATATATTACATTCAAGAACCCAGGGCATAATCGGTTTCCTTATTCTTTTTTGTTTTGTTTTCTTATATTTTAATTAAACCCATATTTACTACTGAAGATTGCAAACACAATTGCTAAAATGGGGGCCCAAAAAAAGCCCCCCACGCTCGCCGACCCCTCCGCCGCCCGTCACCAAATTCATTATTAAGAAAAAAAAAAAATTGAAAACGTAATCATCCATTAGTTTTGACCAGCTAACATTCCCATGTTCCTACTCCCGGAATACGGTTATAGGATTTTGTTAATTGTGCTATAGACAGCAGGATACATAGTTCGTCGTTCGTTTATTAACGTAAGCCGAATACATCTATCACTACTCATATTATTTACTCTCAAACTCCATACCTCTTTTGTATATTCATATAACTTTATTATTTATATATATATAATTACAGGTTAGTTAAATATAAAAGTATAAGTAATAATAGTAATACCACCTTATTATATTATATAATACTAATAAATATATATATATATATAATATATGTATATATATATATGAATGAAATTGTATGTACTTTTTCAATGTTAAAAGCCTTCTGCTTTAGTTTACTTCCTTCGTCTCTACAGAAGTGAGTTAAATCAGGTCGCTATTGAAATATGCCACTGGTAATTTAGACACCCGGCTTTTCATTAAACTATAAAAAAAGTTTGATGATTATAGCTTTTACGTCGAACCGATCCCATCCTGCCAAACATAATTTCCTTGTTTCTGTTTAAAATTAAAATAATATAAGTTAAATTAATTCTATATGACGGGTTGTTCGAATATACTTGTCTCAACTCCTTCACTTAAACAACCGTTGCTTTAATTAAATAAAAAATTAAATTAATTAAAAAAAAAAAAGCGGCATGAATTAATAAAAAAACTCTTCTCCCAGAATCGTGTGTTTAGTCTAACCATGTTACGTTCCGAGAAAGTTAGCGTTCCAATTAAGAAACGTCCTCTCTCTCTTCTCTCTTGTGGCGTCATACTCCTCTCTCTCATCTCTCTCTCTTCTCTCGTCTCTCATCTCTCTCTCTCTGTTGGGTTCTGTCTGTTTGCAGCTGTCTGATACGAGCGTCTAGTGATGTCTATTCTGTCTCTTTTTGTCTGATTCTATCGCGTGGTTTGCCTCTGTCTTCTCTTCTATTTTTCTCCTTCCCTCTTTCTTCATCAGGTTTCTCTAGCTCTGTCTCTTAATTCCTCCTCTTTATTCTCAGTGTTCGTCTCTCTTTTTCTTCACTCGTGCCTCTACTACTCTTCATACTCTAGAGAATCTCAAAAGGAAAAGAGTAAGCAAAGAGGACAAAATATCTTACATTGTCTTTTAATCTTGCTTGTCCGCAATTAAGATTCATAGACTTATTAAAAGAAACAGATGATCTTTAAGCCATAACTTCATCTCAAGCACCAGAGAAATATTTAGTAGTTTAACATCCATGATTGATGCACAAGAAGGAAAGTAATAAAGTGAGATGAATTAAAATAGAATAGAGATTGAATAGTAAATGAGATAATGAATAGAAGATTATATGCATCCTAATAAAAGTTAAAAGTAAAGTGAAGATAATATAAAAATATAATAATAATTAATAATAAATAATAAATAATAAATAAGACAATTAGAAGAACTAGACAAGGAAAATTAAGAGAAACTTTTAGTGATAGAGATATTTTTGTGAATAGATAAAGATGAAAATGAACAATGAGAGTGAGATTAAGAAAATGAATAAGAAGAAGATAAGTAATATGAAGTATAATAGCTGATAATGTAGATAATAATAATA
>JABUQX010026868.1:7500-12500 GCA_015478945.1 Trachelipus rathkii
CGTTTAGAATGTCTGGGGATTCGATCCCTAGAGAAAAACTAATAATAACACATCACTATAATGAAACATAAATGAAAACCACATCACAATAACAATGACATTATTGAAAATTTTTTTTGATGGGGCGAGAATAGAGAATGCAGAACATGTGGAGTTTTTGGACAAAATCATAATAAATACAAATTTCAAACTTTTCAAATCGACAAGCTATTGGTTTGTCAAAAAAAGCAATATTTACTAGGGTTGTCAAGTTGTAAGGAAAACTACGTTCATATCTTCAACAACACACTTACACTAGACAAAATTTATTTTATGAATATTTCCATAACAGCAATACTTCTGTCACAATTTCTTTCGCTCTTCTTTAAATTTATAGTTACTGATTTACAGTCAATCCCGAATAATCACTCAAGTATTGTTTGATTACGCACAAGACAAGTAGAAGAGTAAAGAGTACAAGAAACCACATAAAGATAAAGCAGGAGTGATAATGTCATTTTGTCAAAAATATATCAGGATTTAGATAAAGCTATTCGAAATTTTTATATGATCAGATTAGCAACTTAATGAATGAGTTTACATGAGTGAAGGGTATAAGAATAAAATTTAAGATAGGTTGATGAGTGTAGGTTATCAATTGGTCACGGTAGGATTAACATTATAATGGATGTTAAAGGTTGGCTAATAATATCATAAGATGATTTGACTACTCCATACACAGTGCCCACACACACACAACCACACCCGTGGGCTGGACACACACATCATACTATTATATATTACTTATAGTATATTATACTATTATATATTATATATATATTATATAAATATATAATATGAATGATATATAGTATATATATTATATATAGTATATAAAGTTTATATATTATTCCAAAATTAAATGAGTTTAATTTTAAAAGGGATAATAAACAACAGCGATCACAACTTATGAGAAACCAGTGTTTTGCTATAAGTAATATATAGGACGATAAATTCATGACCCACTTCATTTCGTTTTATTGAAGGCTTCCTTTAATACCCATCATTCCTACATACACAAATTATATATATATATATATAATATATATATATTATATTTACTATATATATATATATATATTATAGTATAATATATATATATATATATAGTATAGGTATATATATAAGTATATATTTTATATATCTATATATAATAATATTCAATAAGAATAGCTTTCCTTTAGAAAAAAAAATAATATAAGACTATTTGTTGCGCTTCATGCAAAATTAGTATGAATGAACATATTTTGTACGAAATTATTTATTAATTTTATTATTATTATTTTATTATTATTATTATATTATTATTATTATTGATTATTATTATTATTATCAATTATCATCTTCATCACTTATCTATCAATTATGCATTATTATTAATTATATTTTATTATTATTATTATTATTATTATTATTATTATTGATTATTATGTATTATTATTATTATATTATTATTATTTATTTATTATTATGATATTATTATTATTTTTAATTATTATTATTTATTATTATTTTAATCATTATTATTGCTTATTAATATTAGTTATTAGTATTATTATTGTTATTAATTAATATTATTAGTCTTTATATTAGTTATTATTAGTTATTATTATTATTAATTTATTATTTTAGGTTTATTATTAATTATTATTTATTATTATTATTATTATATTATTATTAATTATTATTATTATTATTCATTGATTATTATTATTATTATTATTATTATTATTAATTATATTAAATTATTATTATTATTATTATTGATTATTATTATTATATCCATCAGATCAAGCTCCTAAATGCCAAATCTAAAGACTGTGTTAGCCATCATGGAAGTTTGCCAACCTGAGCGATTGGTTCCTAATCACAATTTGGGAGTACATGGACAAAACAGTGTTTAGTGAATTCTTGACATTTTTGGCCCTTCATTGCGCACGTAACAGATGACAATGATTCCGATTAGTTGTAACCTTTAACTTCTCTAAACTCAAGGATTAAAATATATTATATATTATATATATATATATAATATTATAATATATATATATATATATATATTATATATAGTGTATAAGATATATATATAGCTATATAATATATATATATGAATTTAGTATATATATATATATATATATATATATATATATATATATATATATATGATATATATATAGTATAATACTATATATATATATATATATATATATATATATATATCTATAGTATATATATATATATATGAGTATTTATAGTATATATATATTATAATATATATAATATAGGGAGGAATATTACTGTTTATAAGTATATTATTAGAATAGATAGTATATTATAGGTATATATATTAAGTATATAGTTATATATATATATATATATATATATTATATATATATTATATATATAATATATATTAATATATAATATATATATTATATATATATATATTATATAATATATAGTTATAAATATATATATCATATATATAATTATATATATACTGATATATATATATAATATATATACATATATAGTATATTGATATATATATATATATATATATATATATATACTATACTATATATATAAATAATATAATATATATATATATATATATATATTTAGTGTGTTGTATAGTAGTATATATATATATATAAGTTTATATATCGTATATATATATATAATATATATTATATAATTATTATATAATATATATATGAAATATATATATATATATATATATATATATTATATAGTATATATTTATTAGTATATATATATATATATATATATACTACTATATTATAATAATATAGTATTATAGTATAATATTATATATATAGTATATAGTAATATTATATAGTATTTTTTGTATAAAATAAATTATATTTTTATAATTAAAAATTAATAAAATAAAATATAAAAACTAATTATATAAATATATATACTATATATAAATATATATATATATATATATATATCAGTAATAATTTTATATGATAGTATATAATATATATCATATATATATAATTATTATATATATTATGATATATATATTTATATTATAATACATATATATATATATATATACAATAAGTATTAATATATACTATATTATTATACTATATATAATAATGTATATATATATAGCTATATAATATATATATAATATATAGTATATAGTAAATATATATAATTATATATATATATATATATATAATATATATATTATCTATATATATATATATATATAGTATACTGTTATATATAATATATCATATATATACTATATATATATATATATATATATATGATATATATATATATATATATATATACTATATATATATAATATATATATATATAGTATTTGTTATATATGATATTATGTATATATATATATATATATATATATACTATATATAATACTCTACTATATATATATAGTGTAGTTAATATAGGTATATATATAGGTCTATAATATACTATTGATATATGAATAGCGTATATATAATATATATTATATATATATATATATATACCATACATATAGTACACACATACATACCTACTGAAACATATACCTACTATATATATATATATATATATTATATATATAGATAGTAGTAATATATATACGTATTATATATATATATGTATAATATAGATAGTAATAATATATATATAATATATTATATTATATATATAAAGCTGGAATATTTATCTACTGAATAATATACCTACTATGATATGATATTATATATATATATATATATACTATAGTATACGTTGTATACTACTATACTATATAATATATATTAGAGTACGTATATATGATAAATATATATAATGATAATAGTATATATATATCAGTATATAATATAATATGGTATAATATAGCTGAATATTTACCTACTGAATATATGCTCTACTGATATATATATAATATATATATATATATATTTATATCATATATATATAATAGTAATAATATATATATATATACTGTATATAGTATATATATATAGTATATATATATATATATATATAAATACTATTATGAACTAAGATTAGCATTGAACTACAGTTTGTCATAAACGGGCTTTAACCAAAACAATGTATATATTTTATTTTCTCTATTACCCTACAGTATATTTTATAATTAGAACAATGATATAATGTATAAAAATATCATGTAAAGCTGTTTGATTTTCGCATTCCTTTGTCTAAAAATCAAAAAATACACCAGTTTATATACAACAGAGGTCAATATTGTTTTAATCTTTTGTCCATATCATGCCCACCTCTCTATAAGCGGGAATATGTAGAAAAGAATAAAGATAGCTTTAATTAATTTTTGTTTAGGAGATTAGCTTTTTGATTTGTCATGTGATAGCCCATTTGATTGTTGTAAGTGATGGCCCATTTCGTTTTCTACGTTCTTATTAGCTGATTAGGCTACATGATAACCCCCTACCGCCCCCCCACCGTCCTTTTGTACATTAGCTGAAGACATTATCTTACTTTTAAATGTGTGTAAAGATGGCAAAACTACCTTTTTAAACCCTGTTCTCCAAAAATTTAACTATCTCAGGAATTGGCAGTAACAAGATGGCATATTAGGGTTTGTGGTGATATATATTATATATATTATAATATATATATTCTATATATAATATATATATATATATATTATGTATAGTATATATATATATTATATATAGTATAGTGTATATATGTATATATATATATTAATTATAGCTATATAATATATATATATAGTATATATATATATGTATTATTATTATAAGTATATATGTATATTACTATATATATAATAATATAATATATATATAGTAGTAATCTATACTATTGATGAACTGGATTTTATAATTTATGATATGTATATATATATATTTATATATATCGGTTAGATTTTAATCTGAAATGTACAGGGGGAA
>JABUQX010026868.1:15000-17500 GCA_015478945.1 Trachelipus rathkii
ACAATTCGGTGCCTGACGGCGAGTTTGAAATGTCGAAAGTACTGTACTAGTCACTCCGAAAAAGGAAAAGATTTGCCTAAGATAGGAAGAAGTGTTGGAGGAAGAAAAGTTTAATTTTCATAGAGCTAAATTTATTTCATAATAAAATGTTAATATGTTTTTATAAAATTGTTTTTCTGGATTTTAAAATGGTAGTAATTTTAAAAATTATTTGGAGTATTAAAAGCTTTACATAAATTTTTATTTCGAAATTTAAAAAATAAAATTTGTGAAGTACTCTCCTATCCCCAACTCTCAATCACTCATACTGGAAATAATTAATACTACAGAAATTGTGGATAAATAGGAAAGTAACCAAATTACAGAGTACACGGGGAATTGACCGACGGGTATTTAACCCAAAAAATGTTTTATAAAAATTATTTCCTAACCTAGCCTTCCCTAACCTAACTTAATCTAACCTAACCTAACCTAATTTAACCTAACCAACCTAACCTAACTTTATCTAACCTAGCCTACCCTTATTTATCCTAACCTAACATAACAATCTAACCTAGCCTATCCTAATCTAACCTAACCTAACCTAACCAACCTAACCTAACCTAACTTAACCTAACATAACCTAACCTTACCTAACTAAATCTAACCAAGCCTACCCTAACCTATCCTAATTAATTTTCACATAATTTCTGGACACGAAATTACTGACATTAATTTCCAAAAAGGCCAAGTCATTCATCTTTTTATTTTATTTGATATTTTATTTTTTTTAATACTACAATTACGGTTTTGGGCAAGGATCAATAAAAGAGAAAAATACGAAATAATAAACATTGATCAAATAAAATATATGTCGTTGAAAAAGAACTCTCGTCATTTCAATGTCACTTGTGACATAGATCAAGACAATGTTTGCTTTAAGAATTATGAACAATATTAAAATAATTTAGTAACAAAAACGGGCAGAATAAGAAATAAATAAATAAATTATATAAAAATCATTTTGTAATTATTTCATCTTTAATAAATAGGTTATATATATATATATATATAATGTATTTATTTCTCCTCTTATAATAATATAATATATAATATATATATATTATTATAGTATAACTATAATATATATAAATAAATATTATATATATATTATATATATATATATATATATATATATATATATATATATATATATATATATATATATATATATATATATATATATATATATATATATATTATAGTATAATATATACTATATAATGTAATATATTATAATATACCTTATATATATATAGTAATAATATATATTATATTATATATAGATTACATATAATATATATATAAGTTAATATATATAATATAATAAAATATTATATATATATATATATTATATAGTAAAATTATTAGTATGTTTTATTTTCCGCATATTGAGAGTACCGTGAGTGGCGGCGAATCTGTAATATATATATTTAATATAATATATATAATATATATATATATATAATATTATATATATATTAATATATATATATATATAATATATAAGTAATATACTATATACTATATATATATATATACTATATAATATATTATATAAGTATTATATAATATATATATATGATATATAATATATTATATATATATATATATATATATATATAAAGATACAGTTAATATATATATGTATATATATTATATTATATATATATAGTATAACTATATATGTTATATATATATATACTAACTATAATACTAATCTATATATATATATATATATATTATATATTATATATATATATATAATAGAGTAATATATATACTTATATATATAATATAATATATATATATATAGTATATTATATAATATATAATTTATATATATATATATTTATATATAGTATAGTAATATATAAATAATATATAATAGTATATAATACAATATTTAATATAGTATATAAAATATATATATATTATATATATAATTATATATAGGTATATATAAATATAATATGATATATAATATATATATAACTATAATATATATATATTAGCGTTATATATAAGTATATATATATATATTATATATATATATATATATATATATATATACTATATATATTATATATAGTATATTATATATATATAGTATAATATAATATAAATATAATATAATAGTATATAATATATAATATATATACTATATATAATATATATATATATATATATATATATAATATATATTATATATTATATATAGAATAATATGTATATATATACATGTATAATATATATATATGTATAGATAATACTATATATATGATTACTATATATATATATACTAATATATATATATTATATAGGCTATATATATTATATATATATATATTATTTCATAATATATATATATATAATAGTATATAATATATATATATAATATATTATATAATTATATATATATATATACTTATAGTATACTATATTATATAATATATTATAT
>JABUQX010026868.1:22500-25146 GCA_015478945.1 Trachelipus rathkii
GTAGAAGGAGGGGCTTGAAAGCAAACGTAGATAAGAGTAAGGTTATGGTTGTGAGTGAGGACAGTCCTCGGTGTGAAGTAATGTTGGATGGTGAGCAACTGGAACAAATGTCTGAGTTGAAGTATTTAGGATATATATCGGATGAAAAGGGAACGGATGATGCAGAATGTAGTTAAAAAGTTGTGAATGGTAGGAAGATGGCTGGTGCAATTAAATCCTTGGTGGATGCAAAGGGGCTAAGTCTTGAGTGCGCTAAGGTATTACATAAGGGTATGTTGTTAACTGTTAATGTATATCAGTGAAACTATGGTCTGGAATAAGAGGCATATATCTAAAGTACAATGTGTTCAGATGGACAATCTTAGGGGTGTGTTGTGAGAAGAAATTGATAAAATGAGGAATGAACTGCATTAGGGAAGGTTGTGTGTGGTGAGAAAAAAGAAGTAAATGAGAGAATCAAATGAAAGTACATGAGATGGTTTGGTGTCATGTGGAAAGGACTGGATGAATAGTCGGTTGGTAAACGGATGTTAATCTGATGAGTGCTGGCTGGGGTATACGACCGGCTAGGAGCCGAAGAAAAAGTGGATTGGAGGAGAGCAGTAGAGAATGCCTGGAGGAGAGGAATGTGAGCTTGGCAGAGGCGAGAAGAAAGGTTTATAATAGGGGTGAATAGCGGGGTTTTGTGAGCGGGTTTGGTTGTGACCCACCAGGGCAAGGATGAACCATACATTTGAAGAGATGCCATACGTGAGGGTCCGTCCCGGCGCCCGGCTGTTTTTTTCCCCCTTCCCCTGTTCGTGAAGCTCTATTGGTTTTTATGACTGCAGCTAGTTCTTGCTAACAAGGTATTAAGGGGGCAGTAAGGCTGGGCTTTCTTTTCGACTTGCGTCATATTCTCTACTACTTTTCTGTTTCAAGGTGCAATGTGGTCCGCACCTTACCCCCAGTCTGGGCAGAGAAGATGGGTGTGATGCTGGCTGAATGATAATATATATCATATATATATATATATATTATATATATATATATATATATATATATAACTAATATAATATATATATATATATAATATATATATAATATATATATATTTATATTATATATATATATATATATATATATATATATATATATATATATATGTATATATGATATATATATATATAGTAGTATTATATATCTTATATTATTATATATATAACAATTATTATATATATATATATATATATATATAAGTATATATATACTATATATATATATGATATAGTATATATTATATACTATATATAAATATATATCATATATATATATATATCATAATATATAAGAATATATATATATATATATATATAATATTAAGGCCCCTATAATTATATATATATATATAGGTATATATAGTAATATACTTATATATAATAATATATATATAATATATAATATATATATATATATATAATATATATTATATATACTAGATGAAAAGCCTAAATTATTTTTACATAGAAATTGTGGAAATTTTTACTAGATTTTATCTATTTAAACTAACAAAATTTTATGCACTTTCTTGTATTATAATTTAATTTATATTTTTATTTGATTATTAATTTTTACTTATATATATATTTATTGTTAAAATATAATTGTTTTTATCTATTTAATTTTATTATTTTTTTAGTTTATTTTATTTAGTTTATTTTTTGGTTTTTTTTATAATGTTTTTTATGGGCTCTTCCGTTTTTTATTCAGAACGATGAAAACACATTACATTTACATTTGTAAAGAATAATTGCATATACTATAATAAAATAATAATATAATAATAAATAATAAAGATATAAAATAATAAAATAATAATAATATATAATAATAATTAAGGAAAATATATATACAAATGATTTTTAACATTCTGACTTTCATCCATACCAGTGGCAATTCTCACTTCTCAGTATTATTATTATTATTATTATTATTATTATTATTATTATTATTATTATATTATTATTATTATTATTATTATATTATTATTATTATTATTATTATTATTAATTAGTTATTTTGATTATTATTATTATTATTAATTATCTATTATTATTATTATTGTAGTTGTTGTTGTTGTTTATAACTGTGAAAGTGGACAGAATGCATGAGAAATTTATGTTAGCAAATTAAAAATCTTTCGATTGTTTTTATATTTTGAAGGCTTTATTAATTATATATATATATATATATATATATATAATCATATATATATATATAGTTATATATGTATATTTTATTATAGTTATATATATAAGGGTATATTATTATCTATATTATACTATATATATATATATAATATATATATATATAGATATTTTAAGTTATATATATATATATAGTAGTATATATTATATATACGTATATATAATATAATAATATATATTAAATATATATATATAGTATAAGTAGTTACACTGCTATATATAGATATATATATATAGTAAAGTATATATATATATATCAATGAATATAGTGATTATATATATATATATATTTACATTCTCTTCTGGTGGCAAAGGCCAGTGACCTATGAATTTACTAGTGTTATATATAATATACGTACTATGATATATTTATGTATATAATATATATATATAATTATCT
>JABUQX010026869.1:0-2500 GCA_015478945.1 Trachelipus rathkii
GGAAGATGATGAATTAAGAAAAACTTACTATAGAGAGCAGAAGTAAAAGCATTCCGGGCCCATGAGGAACGCGCGTGTTTCACATAACGACGGTCACCACACCTTGGTCATTATCTTAAAAATGGTGATGTATGAAAATATATGATGATGTTCAAGTTTGTTTTTCTCAAACAGTACAGTACCACACAATTGATTATGAAAGAAAAAGAAATTTAACTGGATTAATGCAAGCCAACAACAGGGAAGGAATTTATGAACATATACGAATTTTTAATAATATGATTACCTTTATCTCAAAAACGTATACTTTTATCTTATCATTTCTTTTAGTATTTTTACCATGTCAATTTAAAAGGAAGTATACAATTTAAAAATCGGGTTTTTATAAGTATTTTTAATTTCGTTTTAATAAGTTGAAAAAAATTTAATATCGAGATTTTCTCACACTATACTATAGTAATTTACAAAGGTTTCTTATCCCAAAATGTCATTCATTATGGTGCACCAACACATACAAAAAAATATCCCAAAGAATGTTTAAAAGGTATTAAGAATTTTAACTTCAAATGAACACTATCAATATGAATTACAAAAATCATTGGTTAAGAACTAATTAAATCATCACGCACAAACAACGATAAGTTTTATAACTCGTTTAAGACTTTTCTCGTGTTTTTAATTATCTTTTATCCCTCACTTTAATCACTTAAAAGTACTCTAGAAAATGTTTTACACACAAAATTTTCACTATTTATTAGAAAAAGTTTCAAACATTATTATTTTTGTCCTGTGCTTTCGTTTATATTTAATAAAGTGAATAATTTTAAAGTATTTACTTGCACTACACCTTTTTCTAGTACAAGGAAAAAAAATAGAGGGGTTTATATTACGTGATTCTTCCCTAAAATTCGAATGTAAAAGGGTTTCTGCCCCACTCTTCTTCTTCTTTAAAAGAGTCCTCTTCAAGAAACGTTGAAATCAAGGGGTTTATGCCCCGCTTCAAGGAATTATTTGTAAAAGGGCTCTTAACCCTGCTTCAAGGAATTATTTGTAAAAGGGCTCCTAACCCTGCTCCTAGAATAAACAAAAAATATAAACTATCTATACTATCATATTACCATCAATAACTTTGTAAAATTTGACTTACTCAATTTTCAAAAATCATAACAAAAGCATTCATTTTAATATAAGTTTTTACTTAAATATCACGTCAACCTACCTCCAGTTTTTCCAGAGGCAGCGAAAAATAATAGAAGTAACACGAATGAGCGCCTGTGCTCAATAAAAATGGAATTTGGCGTTAACCGGAAGTTATTGATTTCCGCTACAAACAACATCCTTTTTTCAAAATTCCCCCACCTGAAACCCTTGTCTGATTAACGAAATGGAGTCTCTCTAGAAGTATCTGGCATGTTGTCATATCCATATTGTGAGCATTAGTTCTTTAAGCCAAAATTTGGATAAGCAGATCAGGAACTTTATTAAGTAAAATAGGAATATACTATTTAAAGTTCTATGGGTCTTCAAAGTTTAAAAATCAGAAAATGATATCACTCAAGCAAAAAAAAAAAAACGGTAGATTTATGCTCGAGTTTGTAGCATGATATTGTCAATCGAGTTAGACCATTATTGTTTTTGTCATTTGTGCTTACATTCAATAAATGCTTACTCAGTTTTAGCATGAATATTGTGCATAAACGAACGCGATTTCTCATAAAAGTCACTTTTGTGTGCAAACAATTGGACTCAGGTGTTGTGATGGAGCACATGCTTTTGGATAACTTTTGGAAGAATAACAAATGGTTCACATTACAAATAACTGATCAACTATTGTGATAGAGTTTATCCATTTTGAAGAAATTAGATTTAAAGCTAATTTTATTGAATGATACATTCCTCAATTCAAATGGGCCTACAGTGCCACCATTTTGTTTATTTACATTTTTTCGTAAGAACTTGTTAAATTCGGGAAGCATGGGAAATAGTAATCTTACAGAATTAAGGAAATTCCTAACATTTGGTGAACATTTTTCACGATTTTGCGCTGTTTGACAAAAACGAACGCAAACGAGCATTTCTTACGTTTCGTAAGCACAAATACAAAAAGGAAAGAGGCTTTAATAACATGATATTTCGGAGTATGATTAAGAAACCTGCGTATCTCTCTCTCTCTTCCATCTCCAGCTTACACGCTTCAGGCTTAAAAAAAAAAACTGATAAAAACTATGTATTTTAACTTAAGGATAAAGAAATATCATATTTGTGAATTCATTGTTGTATAAACCTTTCTTTGTGTAACTTTAAGAACTGTGTACTATTAGTCTATTAATTACTATCATTAGTGAAAGCAAACTTATTTAGCTGAGTTTGATCAAAATTTTATCAAATATCAATTTTCGTTATTTGAAAAGACATTTGAAAAAGTGGAAAGTTCCGGTAAATACTGGCTGGAACCAGAACTTTTAAAAAATCGAGGTTTCAGTACATCCCTAATATATAT
>JABUQX010026869.1:5000-34853 GCA_015478945.1 Trachelipus rathkii
TTTTTTTTTTTTTTATTTTTTTTTTTTTTTTTTTTTTTTTTTTTTTTTTTTTTTTTTTTAGTGGGGGACCAAGAATTCACCCCTCTAGAAAAAGGCTGGCCCGGTCACCCGCGCTGAAGCTGTTATATAATATACCAAACAAGTATCATAAAAATCCACAACTATTTTCTTTACAGTCTTTACATCAGAAGAAGTAGCCCTCAGACCGAATGTGGTAAAAACACATGGTCTTTTCTCGACTGTAATGTTTCTTACAGGTTAAATATTTGCTGAAATATTGTTTCCTTCAATCTTCATAACTTTGTGAAAAGAAGCTGCTTGGGAGAAGGAAATGAAGCCATATTCAGCAATAAAATTTTACAAAAAAAACAAAAACAAAAATTTTTCAAAACCTCCCTTAAAAAAAAAAAAACCAAATTTTTTTTTTTGTTCTGACTGTCAAAGTATGATTTCAGTCCAGGAAAAGCATTATTACAATTATTTGAAAAAGGGAAAAATAGCGGGATCTCTCTGGAAAAAGCTTGGTTTACATTTTTTTCTATTTTAAAAAGGAGCGGGGACAGGGTTGAAAAAAAGGCGGGACTATGGTACTTTAATATATATATATATTATATATAATAATATATATATATATATATATATATATATAATATATATATATATTATATTATATATATGAATATATAATATATATATATATTATATATATATATATTAGGGATGTACCGATAGTATCAGGTATCGTAGTATCGGACCATTTCTTTGGGTATCATTATCGGTAAAATTGGCCGAATACTTGGCGATACTTCTTTACTTTTGGGTGAAAAATTATGAGAAAATCTTTTAGTTTTGATATATATATATAAGCTAGTACTAGATTGTTTTTTTTTTACTTTGACTTCTTTTTAAACTTAGATTTTTAGCGTTTCTCCAACTTGGGTTTTAAGCGTAACATTTACCTATTTGAATAGCCCATTATTATAATTTATACAGATTTAGCTTCACTTTTTTAGTTGATCATACATTTTTTTTCTTTTTTTGTTCGCAATTTCGTGAGTGTGTGTGAGTGCGCGAGTGTTTTAAACTTTCTGGATTTTCATATTTTAGATATTTACTGTAAATAGGGTTTTAGCATTTTAAAATTTCAAGTTTTAAATTTAGGCTTTTGGTGTGCGAATAAATAATTTTCTCACTTTGTTTTTGTCTGTTTGTTTTCTGTCAGTCATGCGGCCTATGTAACATAAAATTACTCCTATAACACGTCTCGAAAATCTCGAATCTCCTAACTGTTGTTCTGTGGCTAAAATCTTTCTTTCGTCTAACTACACATAAATCTTGTCTTCTTCCTACTGTTCTCCTACATAAGCAGATTTTCAACTGCATTTTTTGAATTACCTTTACTATTCTCACGAAACTGTCAATATCTTCTCATCCAAATACTGAGGTCCTCTAATTTTAGGGGATTTCAATGTACACAACACTGAATGGAGTGGTTTCCCCTCCCCTCATCACTGATTTAAGGGGGGAGGAAGCAGAATTCTTCAAGTATTCTCCACCCGATCTGGCAACTAATTAAAGAACCTACACACAATCCGGATCGTCCCAACCAATTCTTGAACACACTTGGCCTATGTTTCACCACTAGTCCTTCTCCTTATAAATACAATACACCACTTTGGCTCCTATCGGTAAATCTAACCACAACCTTAATATTCTCTTAATTTTTAATACTTTCTCTCCAACAGCTCCACTCCTGCCTCTGCGGTTTTTCCGGCACTTTGATCAGGCGATTGGGGGGCATTGCGTTGCTTCTAACGCTAACTAAAATTGGAGTGACTGCTTTGACTCTGAATACGCTTCAGCTTCTGCTGATAAAGTGGGAGCTGTAATCGTTGATGGGATGAGCCAGTTTTAATTTCTTCTTCGACTAAATCGTTTTTCTCCTCACAACCCATGGTTCAATCGTGCTTCGTTCTCTGGTCATTCAGGCTACAGACAGTGCATATCGGATGTGGAAAAATTCTCTCGTTCTCCTATCACTCTTGCAAATTTTCATTCAGTACTAGAAATCGTTGCAGGGGTACTCTTCGACCAAGCAAGTGGACTTTCATTAAACGAAAGTGCGCTGACCTCTTGGCTCTCCTACTGACAAACTTTTCTGGCCTCTTGCCAAAAACATCTCAACAACTTCTGGTGAAATATCCTTTTCTCTCTTTCCTCTGATGTTCTGTTGTTAATTCTCCAACTGAAAAGCCAATCTTCTTAGCCTCCTATTTTCCCTCTAACTCAACCCTGGACGATCTGTCATTCCTCTTCTCTCCTCTCAGGTGTCCTCATGCCTTTAACCTGTGATTCATTTGATCGGGTGCATCGGCTCCTGAAATCTATGAACGTTAGGAATGCGGTTGGACCGAATGGCATTTCTCCCGAGTTTTGAGGAAGTGGCTTTCCATAGCTGAACCCGCCCTCGTTTCAACGTATATCTTCTATGCCCCAATACTAGCACTTTCCTTCAGTGTTGGAAGAGCGCATATGTCCAACCTATTCCGAAAAAAAGGAAGCCGCTCTGACCCTTCTAACTATCTCCCTTAAATGTTTAACTTGTATTCTATCTAAGATTCTTGAAACCCTTCTCTCTCAACTCTCTCTTCTTAGACCATCTGGAATCCTCATTCCTCTTCTTCGCGATCGCCAGTAACGGCTTTCGTCCTCAGGTCTACTTAGCGATATAACTTTCCTATTTAACAGTATTTATGGTTTTCGCTCAGGAAGCTACGGGGAGACTTTGGCGTGGTGGCTGCTGACATATCCAAATGCATCTGACCGGGTATGCAACGTCGTCACTGCTCTCCAAGCTCCATCATTTGGGTTTCCTTCTTCTCTTGCTTACTTATGTCGTCTAGGCTTTCTTTCAAATCGCTCTATATCGGCTGATATGTTGTTGATGGGGCGACTTTTCTTTTTCAGTCAATAGTAGTGTGTTCCTCAGTGTTCTGTATTATCTCCTACTTTATTCTCTTTTCATTGAATTAATTCTTCTCACTGCACCATCTAACTCTTATCCACTCATATGCCGATGACTGACTCGACCCTTCATTCTCAACTCATCATATCAATTCTGCTCCTCTTTTACTTCTAGAATTGCCTTTCGTCTTAATCTTCCGATTCTAACTCTCGCTGATCTGGAATAGAATTTCAGGGTGGGTTGTCGTCTTCAACCTTTGTGAATTTAGTTCTTTAAAAAGCAAAACTTCTAAAAATCTTCCCTATTTAAAACACCTAACTTTCCTATTTATTCGACGGTTCTCTCGTCTCTCCTGTTGAAATATAAACATCCTTTGCCATAACATAAACAAAAAAATGTCTTGGAAACCTCACTCAAACGGTTCTAGGGTGGCCTCAAGGAAACTAGCAATTCTGTTTAGACTGCGATACTTTTTATCCGTCCCTCTTCTCCACCAGTTACTCCAGGCTATACAAGGTTTTCATCCGCCCTTTTAATGGAGTACTGCTCTCAAAATCTGGGGATAGTTCTGGTTCATCCCGCTTTTGGATAGGGTAGAGTCATAAGACCAAAAGGCTTATAAACTTGTTCTGTACTTTCCTTTACTTGACCCTCTATCCTTGCGGCGCGATGTTGGTGGCTTTATCCCTTTTCTTAGGTACCGTAGCCGCAAGTGCTCGAGGGAACCTCCACTTCGCGTACCACCATTTACGACGCCCTCGTCAGGCACAAAAGGGTGCTGTGGTCGCACATGCAGCTTTTGCTGTGATATTTTTAACTCCAGACTAGTTCGCTGCGGCTCCTTTCTTCTTTCCTGCCATCTCTGTTTTGTGGAATTCTTTCCATCTTCTGTGTTTCCTACCAAATTTAATCTCCCTCACTTTAAATGCCTGCGTATTGGCTCATCTGCGTGATTGGCGGTGACAACTGTAAAAAAAATAAATAAAAAGGTTCTAATAAGGAATTTATTAAGCTAGCTGAAACCCCACAAGAATGGTATCTCCGATGGTGAACCACTTCTAGAATGGAAATTTAAATAGCATAACCGAAGAGCTTGCTGTGGACAAAAAAAAAAGATTTCACAGATAGACTATGATACATAACCCCTGGCAAAGCATGATAGCTGCGATGGTGGCTTTTTTAGTCCTTATACTTAACTGAGCTTTCACGGGTCTGGAAATGTAAAAACCCAAGTAAGTTCATGGTCGAAATTGCCTTGACATCTCATTCACCTTCAACAGGAACACACCAAGGAACCCCATCGAAAAAAACTGAAGAGAAAGTCATCGAGGAGCAAAAGATAATTAAAAATTTGGCAATCTGTGAAGAGGAGATGAGGTTCAACGAAAACATGGAGTTGCTGCCTACAGAAGGGAATCCTTCATGTGGTGGCATGAAAATGGGCCAAGGTTTCCATTATTATCAGTGTTTGCAAGAAAATAATTATCATCCCCTCCCTCATCAGTCGAGAGCGAGCGTATTTTTAGTGTAGGTGGGAATGTAAAACACCCCAAAAAGAACAGGCTCTCGCCAGATACTAGTAAAGTAATGTTTTTGGGCCACACAATTTGAGAATTTTGAATTTGAGTATTGAATGATATCTTACTTTATCTTAAAGTATTAATAATAATAATATTATTATTTATGTCATGTTTGGTTAATAGCGTTTTTTTTTATTTTGTCTTTTCAGATGATTAATTTAGGTTCTCCTTTCATTATTTTTTTTATTCTTTAATATTTTAGTAATTAAAAAAATCTTCTTGTAAATTGTAATCATGTAAAACATAAAAGCTAGTAGCTAAACTTTATTAATACTTACTGGAAAATGGAAATGGAATATTTTTTGAATAAATATAAACATAAAAAAGTTATTAATATTATATTTGCATTTATTATTCCTTTAAGATACTATTTTAATTTTATAAAATAAATATACTTGGGCACTACCAAATATGAAATAAATGACTAAGTATTAGTTGTACAATGTACAGGGAATGCAATCCTGAGTTGCTTGGCAGTACACAAATGTTTTATTTTATTACTGTGTATTTACATATATTAATTAAAGTATGGTATCGGTATCGGCAACTAAAAAAATAGAGTATCGGATATCGCCTCTTTTCTGGTATCGGTACATCCTAATATATATATCATATATATTATTATAATATATAATATATATATTATATATATATATATATATAATATATATATAAATATATTAGTATAAATATATTGAATATATATATATAATATATATATATAATATATATATATATACTATATATATATATATATATAATATATAATATAATATATATATATATATATATATATAATATATATATATTATATATATATATATATATATATATATAATATATATATAACATTGTCCGGGTGTACAACATTGAACAAAATCAACCCCCTAACCTGTTTCATGTTATAACTCACAAAGTATTTGGTGTAAGATGATGGTTTTTTTTTATTTTGAAGGTTAAAGGATAGCGGTTTCATGTATTAACTAAGTAAAAGCACTTGGCTTCAACTTTAGGTTTTATCTGGAAAAATGTAAAAAAAAAATTTGGCCAAAAAATGCTTTGGGCAGAAGGAATTTTTCAAAAAGTGTAAAAATTGGTAAATTTTTGTCGCTATGATAAGGATCAAAAAAACAATAATAGCGGAAAAAAAAAACTTTTTGGTTTTTTTTTTACTAAGAGTTAAAGTAGGGGTTGGTAAGTTTGAACAACATGTTGGGTAAAATTGAACGCTCTATAAGTGTTTCAAAAGTAATGGAATTTGATAAAAAGTAAAGAAATTATTATTTATTTATTGTTTTTATTATTTAATATTTATTTATTAACCCAACCTTTTGATGTAAGTTTCTTCAATCCTCTAAAACTCACCTGGGGAAATATGATTGAGGATTACAAGCAGAAAGACCCGACAACATCTACAGTTTAAAAAGATACTTCCACAGAGCTGTACAACCTTCTCAATACCCACTAATTTGCCTGTAGATGTTGAAACAACCATATAATATTATAAAATGAATATATAAAAAAAAAAAAAAAAAAAAAAAAAAAAAAAAAAAAAAAAAAAAAAAAAAAAAAAAAAAAAAAAAAAAAAAAAAAAAAAAAAAAAAAAAAAAAAAAATGTAGACCGCCATATCTCAGGTATGTAAACTACTCAACTTAAGACATAATTACTTTAAAATAATTTGAGAATTGAATAATTATATAAAAAGTTATAGAGAGGTAAACCAAAAAATTTACAGTGTTTGATGATGTGGTACCTGTGCCCCTTAAATGTTAAAAAGTTCTCCCATTGTACATAATTACATATGTTTATGCTCAAATAAGCCATTTATAGATATAAATATAAATATGGAAACCTATAAATATAAATATAAACATTCAAAATAAGGCCTGTTCAAGTTACCCCCCTCACACGCCTATGTTCAAAATTTTGGAAAAAAAAAAAAAAAAATCAGAAAAAAAAACAGAAGACCACCATATCTCAGGTATGTAAACTAACTAAAGTTTAAGAATAAATTTAGGCTAACATAGTTTGAAAATTCAAACATTATAAAAAAAAGTTATAAGTTAGGTGAAGAAAAAAAATTTTCAATTTTGTCAGTTCTTACGGTATATATATATATATATATATATATATATATATAGATATATATACATATTATATACTATATATATAATATAATATTATATATATTTATAAGGTAACTAATATAATTATATCTATAGTATAATATATATATATATATATATAATATATATATAATATATATATATATATATATATATATATATATATATATATTATATTATAATATATATTATATATATATATATATATATATATATATATATATATATATATATAAAATCCGTATTAATAGTCAATATTTAGGCGTAGAAGGGGTATTAGTACTACTGTATAATTTAAAACATCTTTAATATACATAAAAAGAGGTAATTTAAAAAAAAAAAAGCATTTTGTTTTAAAAACATAAAAAAAAAAAAAAACATTTTTTTTACACCCCTAACAGGACTATATCATTTACTTTAACTCTATCCTCCCAAGTTGTTTCATGCAGCTTTTGACCAAATTCTCTCAAGCTAAGCAAATACTCTTCATACCACAGTTGTTTAAAATGGTTGCACATTGATTTTTGAGTATCTAAGGTTTCTTCTAGAGTGTCTTGGTCAGTTTCCTTCCATTTATCTCCTTCTTCACTTCTCAATATTAGTGATAAGTTACAATTTAATCTTCGAAATGAATTAAGTGTTATAATATCAATATCGTTGGACTCAGATTAGTAAGTTAAAGGTCTAGAGTTGACAGCGTTTTTAATGAATGATAGTGTAGTCAATAATTCAAAATATGTTAACTTAGCTCTCCCAATCACCTTGTGCATACAGTTTTTCAGAGTTTTTATTTCTCTCCTAAAAACTAGCAAACCATGCAGCGATTACTGGCACCTTTACATGTCTTATGTTATTTAATTGAAGTTCCTTTACAAACTCATCAGACTCTAAAGCTTTTTGCAAAATATTGGCACCCTTTTCAAATGTACAAGCATTATCTGAGTATATGTAATCTGGGATGCTGTAAAGATTACAGAAGCATTGGAATGCTAATAGAAAGTTAGGTACACTCATATATGGCAAGAGTTCTATGTGTATGGCTCATATATTTAGGCATGTGAAAATTAATATAAACATTTTGTTGAGTTTGTTGTTAATGGTTGTTTTTACAAACAGATGACCAGTATAGTCAATGCCTACAAATTTAAATGGAGTGATTAGCTGCATGTGATGTTTAGGGACATCAGTGTATTTTGGATATTTAAATGCTCTGACATTTATTTTCTTGCATATCATGCAGTTGTGTATAATCTTTTTAACTGCTATTCTACCTTTAGGGATCTAAAACCCATGATTCCTAATGTGTGTTAGTGTGGAATCAAGACCAAGGTGTTGTACTTTTTGGTGAGATTTAAGAATAAAAATGTAAAATAATGAAATCGAGATAATACAGTAGGATTATGTACATCATAATTAAAATATGTACATTTTTATATGTGACCCTTAGATCTTAGAATACCTTCCCTGTCCAAGAATAAATTTAGGTTATCTACCAATATTGGAAGTTTTTCTTTTTTATTATTATTTAATAAATATTCAATTTCTTTAGTAAAACAAGAAATTTGAACTTTCTTGACCCAATACATTAATGATTTTTTATAAGGATCACCTTTCGTTATTTTACATTTAAAGGTGAACAAATTTTTAGTGATGTTCATCATTTTATCAAAAGATAAATATTTGTTAATGTCAATAATTTCATTATTGTTATTGTTGTCAAAAGTACTCAGAGTAAAAAAATTCTTCAACTCAGGAGATACAGATAATAGTGGAAATTTAGGCCAGTTTTGTAGATTTTTGTTTAACCAAGATGGTCCATTTAACCATAAATTTAAATTTTCTAAAAATTTATAATAAGTAATCCCTCTAGTTTAGAGATCTGCTGGGTTTTCTGTTGTATGTACATAATGGAATATTATATTAATCTTATATTTATTCTTTGTCACTTAAAAGATAATCGAGATCCTTTACTCTGTTGTTAACATATTTACCTCTGACTTTGGTTTCACCAGACAGCGCCCAATTAATTACAACCTGAGAATCTACACTTATGTTGATATATTCGAATACAAAACTGGTATAAGATTCTAAAATTGTGGGTAAGCATTTAAGCGCCAAGATTACTGCCAATAATTCTAGTGTGGGAATGCTGTGAAGTGTTTTTCCCTTGAAAGGAGCTACTTTAGATTTAGCAAATATTAGTTGGTTGGAATGATCACTTGAACTATAAGCTACAAAGCCATAGCATTTTGAGCTACTGTCACAAAAGATGATTTAATCCACCTCACTCATTTATTACCTGCCTAGGAAAAGCTATTTCTGGTAAGGATTGAAGATCCCTCTTTAACTTTTCCCATTCACAGATCAACTCTTCAGACAACCTATCATCCCATTTATATTTGGCTTCCCACACACATCTTATTAATAATTTACCTCTTATAGAGAGTGGTAAGACCAACCCTATAGGATCAAATACTTTAGACATCTCAGAAATCAATTGATGTTTAGTTTTGGCATGATCACCAAATGTGACAACTAAAACATGTATAGAATCGATTGTTATGCTGTACTTACAACCTAATACTCTTTCCAGATCACAACCATGTTCCACCAATACTTCATCATCATGTAAAACCCTTTTCAGTTTGTCATTATTAATGTTCCAGGATCTAAGTATAAACCATCCTGATTGCATTCTATCATATGTTAAACAATAGAAATTTATGATCTCATCACATTTATTACCTGTATAAATTAAATTATCCACAAAAGAGTTTGAAGTCAAAATCTCCTCACACTTATCATCATTAAATTGACTTGTATGGTGTTTCAAAATATAGTGTAAGATGAAAGGTGAGGCTGTATACCCAAACAGAATGGTGTTATATCTAAAAATAATTAATTCATTATTTCTATACCATAAAAAACAAAATTTATTTTTGTCAGTCTCTTCTCTAAGTCTAATAGATAAAAAAGCTTGTTTTATGTCACTGAGGATGATGTAATCATTTGTCCTAAATATGAGTAGTAATTTCAATAAAGAATTCATCAAGTCAATACCTGAGTAAGATGATTCATTTATAGAAGGTGAATTTTTGTTTAATCTAAAGGAGCAGTTAAAGATTGGTCTCATTTTAGTTGACCTGTTTCTCTATTTTCAGAATAGGTCTGTGTGGTATGAATATGTAATTATTGATGTTGTGTTTGGGAATGGTAATTTGATCAATGATTCCATCTTTATGATGTTGTTTGAACACTTTATCATATTCATTGACCAGATGTTTACTTTCAAGGTCTGCATAAACTCTATTTAGAACTTTTAATGACACACATAAATTATTAGGAACTTGTTTAATCCTTTCTTCCATCCAAGGCAATCTCACTTAGTAGTGATTGTCTTTGAATAGGATACCTTGTTTAAATTTGTCCACCATATATTCATCATAAGTAGATGTACTTTCATTGATAGATGGAATACTGATAGACTCTAATGAGAAAAGATTTTCTACCCCATTTTTAACTTGTGAGTCAGTTAATATATTTTCAAATGGATGGAAAAATGTTTTCACAGGGTTAGTGAGAAAATTGACAACTGTATCACTAACTGTTTTACTTCTTCATTACCCAATTGAGTAGGTATTTGTTTTTTGTTTACCTTAAGTATTTGAGTTTTTGTTAAGAAATTGTACATTTCCCATAGGCAGTAACTTATCACATATTTAAAAGATGGCAAATATTGAATGATGTCTGTACCTATTAATGCATCTAAATGGAATTTATTATAATCATCATTATAAAAAGTAGAATCTGCTAAAGCTAAGGTTATGTTGCTTAAAGTTTTGTATGGCTTCTTTTACGCCATCTATTTCATATTGCAAAGATAAAGTATTGTCTATTAAAAAAGGCGCACCAAATACATATCATATTTGAAACCTAACAGAACTTGTTTAAAAGTACAATGTTGTTTACCTATAAAGGTTTGTACATTATAATCTAATTCATGTAATTTGTCAATATTGTCAAAAAGATTTTTAGTGATGTTTTTAGATTTTTTTGCTAAATCTCAACTTTTTTTTTCTCCATAAAATTTAAAAGTTAAGAAAGATAGGAAGGCCATTTACTGAATGAATCAATTACCATCAAATAATAATTATTTAAAAAATCAAATTGAAAACAAAAAAAGAAAAGTATAAAAAGGCGTTGGATTTTTTTTTTATGCCCCGAAATAGCAGCTCAATGTAAAAAAAAAGTTTTTTTTAGTAAAATAGGTCACAGGTATGTAAGATCTATAAAGGGTTGTGGCAAACTGTTGGGTAATACAACAAATTTATGAAATGAAAAATTGTGTATCTTCCATTTTTACAATTTTTAAAAATTTAAATTTTTTATGATTAATAATAAAAATTTTTATGCCAACAATTCTTTGAATTTTTTTTTTTTTTTTTTTTCTTACAACAAAAAGACAAAATCATAATAACTTTTTTATTATATATCTGATTAATATGAAACTTTCAAAGAGCATGTATAATTAGAAAGGAATTTATTCACATATTGTGTTAAGATAAATTTTTTGTATACCATACGCTTTTGCGCTTGTCACATGGAAAAACTTTTAAATTTTAAAATGTTTTCTCATGAACAGCAGCAAAACTGTTTGGGCGTACAGAAAATTTATCTAAATAAAAGATGTGTATATCATCGAGCTATAAAGGCCATAAAAATTTCATTCTTATCAGATGAATAATAAAAATGCAGCATTACACCAATCATTAAAAAAAATTTCTGCAACTCAAAAATAAAAAACCATGAAAACTTAATTATTATTTATATGATCAGTTTGAAATTTGCAGAGCGTATATAATTGGGGAAGGTAGACATTTTTTGTTTAGAGATAAATTTTTGTATGCCCAACAGATTTTGTCGCTGCTCATGGGAAACATTTCACAGTTTTTTCAAAAAGTTTTCTTGTGATCAGCGGCAAAAACTGTTGGGCATACCAATATTAATCAAACATATGTATCTCTTGCAGACTTTCACAAGCTGTGAAAGTTTCATTGCAATTGAGTAAATATTAAAAAAGTTACACGCCCCCAGTTCAATTTTTTTTTTTTTTTTTTTTTTTTTTTTTTTTGCTGCAAAAAAAATTCATTATAAATTTTTTATTTTTTGTTCAATCAATGCGAAACTTTCAGATCATATACTACTAGGCAAGATTATATTTTTTGTTTAGATTACTTGTTTTTATGTCCAACGGTTTTCGTCGCTGGTCACGGGGAAAACGTTTGAAAATTTAGAAATTTTCACATGCACAGAGGCAAATCCGTTCTCCATAAAAAAAATTTATTTAAACAAAAAATGTGTATCTTCCCCAACTATACTTGCTCCGAAAGTTTCAGGCTGATCGCATGAATAATAAAAAGGTTATCATGATTTTTCATTTATGACTTATCAAAATTGAATACCCCCCTGTATCCCCCTGTATATTGTGAATAAAATATTTTTTGCATGTTGAAAATAACCAGACCATTCGAAAGAGCATTAAATTCTACATTAGAAAGTGTTAAAACCTAAAAATCATAGAATTGATGATTACTACCTTCAAAAGTTAGGAACCCCCACGTGCAGCGTCCCCTTAACTCAAAAATAGCAGCCTTTCTATGCATTATATACTGCTATAAATTTTTTAATACTGAAAATTGCTATTTAATTGTTTTGCTGGGGACTTTTAAATTATACTTTATAAATTATAGCTAATACATTTCCTGGCATTTCTTGATGTGAATAGAATTCTAGCTATCTGTGTTCTGTAGCCACTATATTACCTGTATCAATGTTTATGAACATTTTAATTAAATTGAAATGTTCTTATTATGAATAAATATAATTTATTTCTTGTGCTAATCAAGTGGTTAAGAATTTTTTTGAGAAACATCAATATTGAAATTGATAATGTTATTATACTGGCCCAAATTTTCTATCTCCATATGTATCTAGTTACATACATTGGCTACTGTATTTTATTGGTGTCCAAGGTGTTCCCATAATAAATGTAGAATCTATTATTTATTGTTTTCCTTTGAATTACACATTTAGCAATAAATATATATTTACCTCAAATCTTTGAATAAATTGTATTTAAGACTACTTTCCATAACTTTTAAATAAAATTAACTTGAAAGGTTTGATCTCACATATTAACCTTTTTTTTGCACATATAAATAGGGCCTAGTTTAAGAAATATGATTGAGATTGATCTTTTCATACCTAACAAATGCTTCAAGTTCTTGCCCAGAATGAATGTATTTTGAAATTCTAGATCTAAGAAAATTTAATATCTATGGATCAGGAAATAATTTTTATTTTTATTTTATAACAGGTGTAGCATCTCAACTATGGTATGTTCAAGGAGGAAAAGTTAATACAAATGCTCTTAATTATGTTGTTATTGTTCCTAATAGTATTAACATCCTCACTTTCTACTGGCAAAATCACTTAAATTCTACAGTAAGTTTTATAATAAATTTTCAATTTAGTAAGTATAACTGTAGCTTCATTTTAATATTAAATAATTTTTGTTTGAGGTAAAATTTTTATTCACTTCTAATGATAAGTGCAAATAGATGTTTATCTTTTATCTCTGGGATTAGAGATATGCTTTCAATGTAATGTCTCAATTATGTTTTATTACTTTTGATTAACATTGATTCATAAAGATTATGAAATTTGGGCATTTGATACATAAAAATTATGAGATTTGATCATTCACCTTCATTGTTTTTTTTAACAGATGCCATATTCATTGAAAGTCAATGTGGCCAACAAACATGCTCTTCATGAACCCAAACTCAAGAATATAAAACAAAATGGTCTTGTGCCAAACCAACTTATGGCATGGAGAATTACTTTGAATTGTACTGGAAAGTTTATTACTCAGTCTCACATAAATATAACTCTTCAAATTCCTCTTACTCCTTCACTTAAAAATATAACAACCATAGTAATACAGAGGAGAAAAATATGTACAGGTAAGTAATGAAAATGTTTATAAAGAGCATTTGACATTGTAATAGCGAAAGCTTAAGCAGAGCGAGGCAACACTTAAGTGATTTTCACAATCAAATACTGAAAAAATGTGGTACAATTATTCACTAATAGTTCCCAACCATTGATTTTTTTATGGAGCACAAAATATACTTGAATTGTATTGTGATAAAGGGATGATCTCAGAAAAAAATTGCTAAAATTTCATACAACATTATGGGGATGAAAGGAAAGCTTCAGAATGAAACTTCATGTTTTGTTTATCACCATATTGGGAAATAAATTTTTTGAATTTGTAAAATTATTTGAGGCAAATGTAAAGTATTAGGAATGCAACTTTTTGCAACTCCCAGAGCGGAGACGGGACAACATTACTCTAGTTTGATGGTCCAAGGTTTGTTTTGTGGGAGACATTTCAGGTGGATGCCCTTGGAGATTGATTGTTAATATTCTTGTTGTTTGGATATTCGGAGATCTCTTTCCTTGTGTCAACTGAGTGTGAATGTGTTTGATAATGAGAGTGTCTGGGGGCCATTGGGGTGCAGGGGGGAAGGCATGTTGTGTATGTTAGAATAGTATATAACTGGTCATATTTTTTCCTTCTTGGTGCAGAGGGTAGTCTGTTGAGAGTGATCTGGTGTAAAATTGGCAGCCTATCATGTCAAGATGGGCCCCTATACAAAGAAGTTTTGTTTCAGTTTGTAACTGGTGGAAGGGAGGCAGCCTGTTATTATTCTTGAGTTTTTTTTTTTGAATGACCTCTAGTTTTTGGATGTTGGACTGTGATATTGCGGGTGCCAGGGTGAGTGATGCATAGTTTAAGATGGGCCAGAGGTATTGCCTGTATATTATTGTTAGGGACTCTTTGTGTTGTCAAAATTTGTTCTGGTTAGTGCTTTTCATCGCATTTAATTTGTGTGTGACTCTAGAGGTAATGTTTTTATGTGGGTGGTGAATTTCGTGTGTGTATCAAAAGTTAATCCAAGGATAGTGGGTTATATATATTGAGAGGGAGTTTATTGTTTGAATGGAAAACTGGTGAATGGGTATTTGATTCTCTTCTGTCAGGTGTGAGCAATGTGAAGGGGATTTTTGGGAAGAGGCAGTCATTCTGCTTGTTGATAGCTATTGTTTCAGTTGGTTTATATATTGCTGCAGTTCTAGACTTTTTTTTTATATATACAATTTACACCACCCACAGGCAGAACCCTATTCAAGGAAGGGTGTGTGCTCATTCTTACATCCGAGTAAGATGAAGCTAAGACCAATGAGAGAACAGCTTATATTCTTTCAGAGGAATTTTGAGCTGTGATTGTTAGGTCATCTGCATAGTTATTGATTTTTATAGAGGTAGATGTAGGTTGTGGTAGATTGTACATAAGAAGATTAAAGTGTTGGTAATAGGATGGAGCCCTGGGAAACTCCATTATATGACCTGCTTGTACGGGAAGTGTGTTATCCTTGTATGACTCTTATCTGTATGATTGAATAGGAAATTTGCTATTTTTTTCTTGTCATTGATGTTTATTTCTGAGTTTAATACTTTTGTCTATTAAGAGGTGACGTGGAACTGTATCAAATGCCTTGTTTTATGCCTATTGCTACTAGGAGAGTGTGGTAGGGTGGTAGATTTTGATTAAAACTTGTGAGGATGTTTTGTGTTAAATTGGTAAGTAGTGTGGTAGTGGAATGTTTTGACCTAGATCCATGTTGTGTATCTAAGAGGGGGAGATTCTGTTCAGGGTAACCTTTCAAAAAACTTTAGATATTGTAGAGAGAAATGATATAGGTCCATACGAAGCTGAAGCTTGGTGGTTGGGTGGTTTATTAGATTTTAGTATGAGGGTTATATGTGGCAGCTTCCAGAAAGAGAAAGGCGGGATAGTGTTACTTTGCCAAGCTGTGTCGAATATTTGAGTTAGAGCTGCTATGACTTTAGTTTCTACGCATTTGAGGTAGAAGATATTGGATATTTTGTCTGGACCTTCTGCTTGGGAGTTTTTGATGGTGTTGAGTACCTCTAGCGGAGTTAGGTGTGAGAAGAATTGATAAAATGAAGAACGAACGTGTTAGAAAGTTGTGTAGTGTGAGGAAAGGTGTTAATGAGAGAATAAGATTGAATTATGATGGTTACTTCATATGGAAGGATAGATGATAGTCGGTTGGTTAGGTAGATATATAGTGGTGAGTGTGCTGGGAATCGACCGGTTGAGACACCCAAAAGAAGTTTATTGAGTCAGTCTAGGAATGTTTGAAGGAAAGGATTGTGAATTTGGGAGAGGCGAGAAGAAAGGTGTATAATAGGAGTGTATTGTGAGTGGGTATGGTTGTGGGCCTGGCTCAAGGAATGAACCCTAAATTGACGAGATACCACAACAATGAGGGTCCGTCAAAGCCTTGTAAAGCCCTAGAGTGGATTTTTTTTTAATGTGATGGGCTTCAACTTACGTCATGTTCTTCTACTAGCATTTCTGTTTCCGGTGCATGTTACACACCTCACTCCCAATCTGGGGAAAGGAGGAAGATAAAGAAGATATATATATATATATATATATATATATATATATATATCATAATATATATATATCATATATAAATATATATATATATATAATTATATATATATATATTTATATTATATATATATATAATATATAATATATATACGGATAAATCATAATATATATATATATAGATATAATATCATATAATATATATAATATATTAGTATATATATATATATATAATAATATATATATATAAATATATATCATATTATATATATATAATATATATATATATATATATATAATATATATATATATTATATTATATATATCATAAAATATATAATACATATATATATATATATATATAATATAAGTAATATTATATATATAAAATATATATATATTAATATATATATATATATATATCAAATATTTGCCTGCCAGTAGCATTAATGTCACATAATTTCTAGCATTTATTTTCTATGATCATGCTTTATTGCAATACAGTTCAATATATATTGCAAGTATCATCATGAGAATCCAATTTACTGTTAACACCTCACTAATAGTAAATAATTACCAAGAAATATTAACATCATAATCTGTTTCAGTTTAATCAGATTCTTTTTTTCATTATTAAAAAAAAACTTAATAAGAATTCCTACAAAACGAATTAAAGTAGATCAGAACTTTTTCTTTTCTTTGTAGTTTCTATTTTATCTATTTATTTTTCTTTTATTACTTTTATTCCACTGTGCACTTGAATGTACTACAGAGTTTTATTATTTGGTGCCAACACTGGAATTCATACTTATTGATACTTAATGTTAATATTCTTTGTTGAATTATTTCATTTTGAAATGAAAAATGAGTAGGAGCCTTTTTTTGAGCTATCTTGTTTGGCAGTTTAAAAAAAAATATATTAGTTATATTTATTTTGACATTTATGATAGAGAATTGTTGTAATATTTTCACACCAAATGAATGTCAATCAGATTGACAACATGATAAATTAAGGAAACTTTTTCCATCCAAATGTTCTAAGGAGTTTGTAGTCACTTATTGAAGAAAATCTACCTTTTTTTTATTTTAGTTAGTTTTATTTTAATCATTGATTACATGATATTGACCTATTTTATAATTTTTTGCTTATCATTTTAAAAGTTTGCAATTGATTGACCTTGAATAACTCATGGTAAAAAATGCTTAGTATCAAAAGTTTTTGGTTGATTTTACCTCTTGTTTGTAGAAAAGATTTTTCATCTGGGTTGAGCGACTGATGTCAGTAATTAACATAGCTGTTGTACTATAGAGAATCTGATTTTATCTCTCTCAGTAACAACCCAATCCAAAAATGGTACTCGAAATTAACAAGAAGCAACACCCTGCAACAGTCAAATTTGCACTGACAATATAGGCTACAATATAGAGAGTTTTATGGAACCCGTTTTTCTGACTTACAATTTTCTCTAACTGCTTCAAAATTATGTAAATTCATTCATGACCGATATAGTAATAACTTTTTTAGACCTATTTTTTGGTTAGATTTGTGCTAAATGAAATTTTCATATATATTTTACTTTACATTTGAATGCTCTACTTTTTGGCTCCTCTTGCAGACTAAAATCTCAACTTTTAAAAATAGCGAATGTATCCAGCATTATCTATTTGAATTCAGAATCTCAGCCATGTTTTTGTATATATTTTTTTTAATGTGTTTTTTGCTGTACATGAAATTATTTTCCCTCTTAACATGGGATGATGATCTGTTCGAAATGGAGAACAGTTATATTGCATATGGCTTCAATTAAAGAATGCTATTTCATAAGTGCTATTTTAATTTATATGTGATTTGTATTTTGATTTATATCAAAATAAACACAATTGAATATAGAATCCCAGCTAATGTTATTAAATTGTACAATCTAAAAATAAAAAGCTGTTGCAATTAGATGCTTTTCTTTAGGTTTTATCTACTTTTATAAAACATTAAATAATCACAAAACTTTTTCTTTATAATTCAGTGATTTATTACTTACTCATATTTTCATTATCGTTTATTTTGAGGCCGTTTGTAGTGTTTCTTCCACTACTTTTATTCATAAACAATATTCACATTAACTGTATATATGTATATATATATATATATATATATATATATATATATATATATATATATATATATATATATATTATATAAATAAATATATATTTTTTATATATAATATATATATATTATATATATATTATATATATATATATATATATATATATATACCACCCAAAATCTTTAAGTGACAGCTGTTACTTTTATACATCTTTTGACCTTATAGATGTACATTATGTACAATACTCATTCAAATATTAGTTCTGATTAAATAATTTGCTTAATATATACATTTATTTTCTGTTATTATTAGATTATCTTGCATAAATCTTGTTGAATAGAATCTTGGTTGTTTGCTATTATTAAATAGAATGGTATAAATTAAATGAGATGAAATATCATTTCTTTTCAGTCAATCTTCATCTTGTAAAGGATTTGCACAAATTTTAAGCAAATTATCCTCATCTCTTTGGCATTTTCATTTCCTTATGAATGACACTTATTGTAACATGATATTTATTTTTCTTTCCTATAATAATAATTGAATCTAATTTTCTTTGAAGTTCAAATATTAATTGTCATGTATTCTGAAAATTTGTGCTTCTCAATGCAAGCAAAATTTATTTTCAATTCAGAGTTTTTCAAAATACTGCTTTCATTTTCATAATGTTTTGTTACTTTTGTATTTCCATTTTTCTTCCAAATTTTTCCCTATTAGCTATCCCTTCAATTTTTTTGGTTGTAAAATCTTGCAGTCTCTCTCCCTTATACTTACTGCTTGTTGATGCATTATTTTGTTTTCATCTTGATAACAGAAAAAATTAAAGGAAGTGTAGCCGTTGAAGCAATCCCAGGACGCAATTCAACCAGCATCGTTTATGTAACATTAGGATTGCTCGGAGTTTTTTTAATATTCATAGCAAGCTTGGCTGCTTTTAACCATATTAGAACTAACAAGATACGAAATCGCGATCTAAGGTATTTTACTTTGTTCCATACATTTCTATGGTTATTATTATTATCAAGGATTTTTATAATATTAGGTATTTCTCTCTCTCTCTCTCTCTCTCTCTCTCTCTCTCTCTCTCTCTCTCTCTCTCTCTCACTCTCTCTCTCTCTCTCTCTCGTCTCTCTCTCTTCTCTCTCTCTCTCTTCTCTCTCTCTCTCTCTCTCTCTCTCTCTCTCTCTCTCTCTCTCATCTCTCTCTCTCTCTCTCTGCTTCTCTCTCTCCTCGCTCTCTCTCTCTCTCTACTCTTCTCTCTCTCTCTCTCTCTCTCTCTCTTCTCCTCTCTCTGCTCTCTCTCTCTCTCTCTCTCTCTCTCTCTCTCTCTCTCTTCTCTCTCCTCCATCCTCTCTCTCTTCTTTCTCTCTCTCTCTTCTCTCTCTCTCTTCTTTTCCTCTCTCTACTCTCTCTCTCTCTTCTCTCGCTGCTCCTCTCTCTCTCTCTTCTCCTCGTCTCTCTCTTCTCTCCTCTCTCTCTCTCTCTTCTCTCTTCTCTCTCTCTCTCTCTCTCTCTCTCTTCTCTCTCTCTCTCTCTCTCTTCTCTCTCTTCTCTCTACTCTCTCTCTCTCTCTCTCTCTCTCTCTCTCTCTCTCTCTCTCTCTCTCTCTCTCTCTCTCATATATAGATATATATATATATATATATATTATTAATATTATTATTTTTATTATTATTATTTTTATTATTATTAGGCGAACTCAGCTTAATGCAAATAACAGATTGCCAAACAATCGTCGGGAGAATGTGTGTGCTAAATCTAGTCAGCTTTCCCTTGTAGAAGTGCGAAGATCACCACATCCTACAAATACAACATCAGGGACCACCACCACCACAACAGTTACAAGTCCTGAACCCCAATTTAAGGATCCCAGAATAGGTTCGTTAACTTTTATTTTTCATTCCGTTCAGAAAAGTAATTCATTAAATTTTATTGTATTTGGCAACTTATTGGTTAATATGCATCTTCAGAAGCTAAACACACACAAGGTACAATCTTGTCATCGTTAAATTTTTAAAACTTCAATCCAAATGAAGTGGTCCACGGTGAATGCTTGACCATTTTCACAGTAATTTACCGGATATTTTACGCTATTAACCTTATATGTTAATGGTTCAAAACCACAATTATTTTTATTCACACTGATTTCAACAGGGTGACATTTTTGTATCTTTGGGCAAGTCATTTTCTTTAACATTTATAGGGGTTAGCTTTAGCTTCAGTATCTCAGCTCTGGTAATTTTTAGGACACATTCTTAAGTATAGAGATTTTAAGTACATTGTAAGGTAGAATTTGGTAATTATACTTTGCTTCTAAAAGTACTTCTTCACCATAAATTTTTGTCATAGTTTTGTACCAAAGTCATTTTTGTTTGTGTGTGTGTGTGATTTATAGGGAAGAAGGTAATTTATTTAATGTTTGAAAGTTCTTTGGAAGTTAGAGCTATAACAATGGTTTAATGTGAAAATTATTCGAACTTAAGAGTTAAGAGACATGTACATTTTTTTCTTACAGGTTGTCAGAAATGCCTTGGAAAAAAAAAAATTTGACAATTTTAGAACTCTATATTTCTGTTGGATAAATATACAAAAGTCTGAAATTTACGCGCATTAAAGTACTCTGAGTAACATCATGGAAAATAGTGATTTTGAGATTCAAGTGGCGTAAGAGATATACAGCTATACAAAAGTCCTAAAAAATTTATATTTTAAATATATATTAATGGACTAATACTTGATGGGATTGGTGATGCCAAGACTTTTTCGCCAGCTTGCATTGGCTATTTTTTTATTTTTTTTTTTATTTTTTTTTTTTTTTTTTTTTTATATTTTTTTTTTTTTTTTTTTTTTTCATTAATTAATTTCTGCTACATTATCAGTCTTTATTCTAATTTACAATGCTACATTCAAGTCATTCCATGTCAAACAGTTTTGACTGAAAATTTTCCTCGAAACCTCATATATTGATGAAACTTTGAATGTCAATTTACCTTATCCAAAAAATTGACTTTCATTAAAAATGTATTAAGCCTTCATAATTAAATTTTTACAAAAACTTGCAGCATTCTCAAATAATTAAATGCTTTTTCTCTGAACCATATAAGATGGAAACCTTTATAATGTCTAATTTTAAAGATCTTTTGATGGGCTTTCATTTGATATTTAATTTGACAGATAAAAAAAATTTTTTTTTCAAAATATGGCGTTATTTTTTTTTTAAATTCAAAAAATTACCTCAGCATCCCAAAGGTTCATTTTGGGATTATAATGGGATCAGGTGAGGTGATGAAGGAAGTACAAGTTTAACATGTATCAGATAACGAACCGACAAATCAGCTTACCTTTAAGGAATGAATGGTTCAGGTGGTTGCAGAATTCTTTTGCATATTATATATATATATATATATATAATATTTAGATATATATATATATATAATATATATATATTATATAATATATATATATATATAATATATAATATATATACTATTATATATAAATACTATATATAGGGCCAGCATCCCGAAAAGTTTAGGCATGTTAACTAGAAAAAAATTGTAACATGTAAACGACAATAACTATCATTTTATTAATCAGGATACATTTTTGTCCCGCAAAATTAAAAAAAAAATTAATTTATTCTAATATTTATTAAAACTCCATATTAATATTAGTTAAAAAGTGCAGGCTCTGATTGTCTTGAAAGACCTTGAAAAGCAGAAAGCAAGCTGCAGAGATTAGGCCCTTGCAAATGTTGCTTAACACTATACACAATAAATATAATTGCAGAAAAATATTATTTTTTTTCTTATAATACATGTAAGGACACATTAGGTGGTTCGAGGAGCCGACGGAGGGACAGAGGGGCGACGAAGAGTCCCCCCCGTCGATCCCCCGGTAGGCCGAAAAACCCCGATCTATCTATCGGAAATATTAGGCTAGAAGATTAGGAGAAATTAAAAAACTACAAACAAACAATTACAAACAAAGATTCTCAGCAGCACTTCTAAGAAGAACAATCAAAGATAATTGAGGTTTTCACTTAAGATCAATTGGAATTGTCAAAAAACCTACATACTTTTCAAGATTATTACAACAAATTTTATTCCAACCATCTTAAACACGTGTTATCTCTTTTTATACATCCTCTCTTTTTATACACATATTCTAGACCGGCTACAAATCTCAGTATCTCACAACTGAGTTAATACAAACACTAGGGAAAGTTACTTCTACCGTCCACGAATGACAAAAATAGTTTTTCTAGAATATACACAATCGCCCCCTCGAACTTCTTAACAGGCAAAAAAGAAATATGAAAAACCTGACAAACAACCACCCACCACCCCCATAACTAATACATAAACGAAAAACACTCACCTATACCAACTGAATACACAACCACCGTACTACCTAATAACATAACTACCCACCTAATAACACATAATATATAAATATTACTACACAACTAATCACCTACAATATATAATATATAAATAAACCATAAAACCCACAACCACATACTCACCAATATACACTACACCAATAACCAACCACCTACAACATAAATATATATATAACACTACTCACTCAACTCCACCCACACACCATACACAGACACAAACCAACACTCATAACCTCAAACAACCACACCTCCCAAACGTAGCATCTCATAATCATACACACACAATGCAGGGAACAACACCAACAACAACCACCCACCAAACACACAAAAACCACGTAACAAACGGACAAGCGCAGGACCAACCAGAGAGAGAAAATCGCACAAATTCTAAAAGGAGCACGGCTACTACCACACACCCACACAAGCGCCACCAAAACGTGTTCCGCAAGCATCGAAGTTTAATTTCTATCCCCACCCAGGTAGAAAAACTCACAAACTGCCCTTACACAGAGAATTCAGACCAGAAAACGTCCTACATCGACTCAACCTAAAATAATACAACATAAAAAACAAATAATATATAATTATACAATAAATAATATACTATATATATAGATATATATACATTATATATTAGATATATATTAGTATATATTATATATAACTATATAGTAATATACTACTATATATATATATCCACAATATCTGCTTATCCACACTATGTTAAACTCCTAGAAAAGCTCAAATACTAAACATAATAAGAACCACACATCCCTTACAAAACGTATTCATCACGGTTTTCCAGCAAGACCACTCAAACACAACTGCTCTCACAAACACCATTCAACCAATAATAGCTTAAATCTCAGACCCCCCTACAGAACCATACTTATAGTTTTATACGTAAACAAAGCCTTTGATATCATCCCCAGACACATCTTCATCCACAAAATAATACAATGAACAAATATCCCCATTAATTTAAAAAATGGTTACCAGCTTCCTATCAGGGGATGAACAAGCCCAAATTGATTTATGGTATACCTTGTGGAAATATAAAAAATGGACAAACAAAAGCAACAGCAAGTAATCCTATCCCCTACCTTTTTCAACTTATTCACAGCCGACCTACCAATACCACAAACTCATCACACAAATATAACAACCTACGCAGATGACATCACCATAACCACCACAGACCAGAACCTAAACACAACAATTCTTCTGACTCAACAGTACATCAACCAATTTCAAACTTGGCTAACTGACAACAGAATGTCTGCATCACCTAACAAATCATCTATCACACTAATTACAACAGACCGCCAACTTGACTCTACTAACTCCCAAATCTTTTTAAACAAGATGGCTATCCCAATAAACAAAACACCCAAAATTCTTGGGGCAACACTGAACACACAACTAACTTTCACAAAATATGTTGAAAATATAACTATCAGCAAATAGGAAACTAAACATACTAAGAACCATAGCTAGCACGGACAATAATAACAATAAACAAATATCCATCACCATCTACAAGCAATACATCCGTCCAACACTAAATTACGCGTCACCTATATGACACTCATTATTAACCAAGGGAAAGATGAGAAAACTTCATATCACCCAAAAGAAGGCACTCAGAATTATAACAACTACAACTCCACACCAACACCTACATGAAAAAACAAATATTTTGCCCATAGATAAACATTTAGAAATGATAGACACACAGTTCTACGCTAAAATACAAGCAACTTAACACCCATCCCACACTGCACTTTTCAACCCTACTAACCACAGGTTAAAACTGAAAGGGTTAAATTCTGGTCTTGAATAACCACCTTCAATAGAAGAATATTAGATGTTGAAGAGAGTAAGCGTTGTCACGATAAAGTGGCGTTTCTTCCCGGAAACTGCTTAGGATTCGTCAGTGGTGCTAGCAGCCTCCTGCACCAGACGCCACAGAACTCCCCCAGTGACAATGCCGCGAGCACACTCCGCTCTCCGAACCTGAAAGGACGTCGGGTAGTAACGTGTAGCTGTCAGGTGAGAGCTAGGTGTGCACACATTAAGGTCACCGAGAAGGCTTCGACCACTCTGTACTCTTATGAGCAGTTAGTCCGCACCTGCAGAAGCTTGAGAAGTACGGTACAGGCGGTACAGGATGACCGAATAGAGTAGCACCCAATAGAAGAAACTTGATTTGATGGTTGTTCGATGATTTGATGGGTATTCAGAATCACATTTGATGGGTGTTCGGTGTCACATTTGATATGTGCTCGGTGTCACTTTTGCTAGAAGTTTGTGTCACTCTGGGGTCACCAATTTGAAGGGGTAAATTCTGGTCTTGATTAACCCACCTTCAATAGAAGAATATTAATGTTGAAGAGAGTAAGCGTTGTCACGATAAAGTGGCGTTTCTTTCCGGAAACTGCTTAGGATTCGTCAGTGGTGGTAGCAGCCTCCTGCACCAGACGCCACAGAACAATCTCCATCTTCCCCAGCCTTATTATACAAACAAATCCTAAACAACATCCGGCCCCCACAGGGCAACACCTCTTATACAAAACAAATACACACACACATAACTGAAAATTATTTAAGAAACCGACGACCAAACTATATACTAAATGCACATCCACCAGAAATTGGATCTGAATTCGACTCTGTTCCTGTAGCAGTCCAATCATCTTTGGCCAAACTAAGATGCGTACCCAACCCAAACCTGCAATATTTAAAAATACAAGAAATTATAACCAGACACATCAAATATCATATTAATGCAACCAGGCCCAGGAGACTATGTCTCACTTCCCGCCTAGAGATGTGCCAAGGCTAACGATCGCCGACAATTTTTGACATCACAAATTTAGCGATCTTTGGAGGAGGCCCGACTTGCGACGGCGGGTACCTTAACGAGGTGTGGGCCACTCTGAGGCGGAGGGTGGCCCAAGGGACAAGAGGAGAGCGAGAAAGTAACAAATATATATATATATAAATATATTATATATATATTATGATATATATATAAATATATATATTATATATATAATATATATTATATATATATATATATATATACTATATATATATATTATATATATATATATACTATATATTATATAATATATATATATATATATATATATATCTCGCCTCTGCCAAACTACAGGCATTCCTCCTTCAGACAATCTATTACTGACTCAATCCCAACTTTTTCTATCGGTCTCCCAGCTGGTCGGTCCCAAACACACTCACCACGTAATACACGCTTAACCAACCGACTATCATCCATGCTTTTCCACATGACCAAACCATCTCAAAAAACATACTTTCATTATTCTCTCGTTTTACCCCTTTATGGAGGCGCCGAACGCCCAAAGATGGAGCAGGAAAAAATTTGCCCGTTCCGCAGTCCTGCAGGCTAACACGCCCCTAAGATTGTCCATCTGAACAAATTGTACTTTAGTTATATACCTCTTATTCCACACCATAGTTTAACTATTATACATTAACATCGGTAACAACATACCCTCAATCAAAACCCTAACGTACTCAAAACATAGCCCCTTTGTATCCACAAAGCCAACGATATAATTACACCAGCAACCTTCTTACCATTCACAACTTTCCTACCCCGATCTGCATCATTCATTCCCTTTTCATCCAGCATATAGCTAAACATTTAAACTCGGATATTTGTTTCAATTGTTCAACATTCAGCATGATTTCACTCCGCGAATTCCCCTCACTCAATACATCACCTTACTCTTACCTCTTATCAACATTTACTTTCAAACCCCTCCTTTTACAAACCCTGCCAAAACCCTCTACCAATCCTCTCAAACTTTCTTCACATACACCACACAAAACCAAAACATCAGGGTACAATAAGAATGGAAGAGAATAGGGTGTCTACTCTCTTCCATTCTCATCAGTCTAACCACCTTCTCCTTCCAACCTGACATCTGATTCTTTCATCACTCCATCCATATATAAATTAAATAGCTACTGAAACAAAGAATATTACCTGCCTAACTTAACTATTAATATTAAACCATTATCTTTCAAATCCATTTATTCTTACACGCGCTTCACTATCGTCATTACATACTTTTGATTCCATTCAGAAGCCTACCACCAACACCATATATCACTAACGCCTGCCACAGAGCTTCCCTATTAATCCTGTCATACGTCTGTTGTAAGTCCATAAAACCTAAATACAATTTATTCTTCTGTCTCATTTTCTCAATCATTTGTTTCATTGTAGATTTGATCCACACATGCCCTACCACTTCTCAAACGCACCTTGTTCTTCACCAATCAGTCCTTCAGTCACCGATGCACTCTTTCTACCAAAATACCAGCTTATACCTTCCCTACAGCACTCAATAAAACTTATTCCCCTATAATTTCTTACAGTTCCCCTTTTCTCCTCTTACCTTTATATAAGGTACTATTACCGCTCCCCTTCAATCCCTCCTTTCGGAACTATTTACCCTCCATAAACGCCTTTATTTCACAACTTGAAAATCCAACGACTTTCCACCTGTCTCCGTTCTCGGCTCTAAATCGATGGACCAAAATTTCCATCTATACCTTGCAGATTTTACCATTCTTCAACTTTTCTCACCTTACCATTACCTCCTCCCCCTTACTATAACCTCATCCCCAAAATACCTATTCCGTCTTGCACCATAAACCCACACCATTCACTATCACCTCTTTCATTACTGTTAATATGTGCAGATTTTTCGAAGTGTTCTTTCCACACTCCCCTCACATCCATTTCATCAGTTAACCAAAAGCACCATCCCTATTCAATATCTAAGCAGATTCCCCTTATTTTCATTCTTAACCTTCGCGCTTCCTTCCAGAAGAGCTTCCTATTCCCTAGTAGGTCCCCCATTCATCCTTGTTTCCAAACTGTTCATTGACCTCTTGTTTTCTCCTACGTATGCAGCCTTTTTTAGTATTCTTTTTCCTCCTTATATAATTTAAGCATCTTTCTTTTGAGACTATTCATTTGCTTTTAGTCCATTCAACCACACTTCTTTTTTACCTTTAACCGCTTTCATCACCTCCATTCCACCATTCACTGTTAACATTCTTTACTTCCTACTTTAGCACATCCACCCACTTCCTTTGCACTACTAACAATTGCTTCCTTTCATTTGCCCCCAGATTGTTCAGTATCAACTCGATTCACATTCAACCGATTTACTAGCGAGCGCTTTTACATACTTTCCTTATTGTCTTGTTCACTTACTTTTCACTCATAATCCTCCCCACTTCCTTCCTTATACACCACACCTCGCTCTGCGCATCCAAGCCACCCACTTACTTAATTTTACATAAGAACAACATAATGATCCGAATAAATCCCATTCCTAAACCCCTCACTGATTTACCATTCAACACATACTTCAACAATCTCCTTCTTCACCAACCTACAAAATCAATCATACTTGTCACACTTCAGATATTCACATCTCTACTTACACCACTTCTAGTATACTTATGGATACTCTTGGTTTAAAGAAAGTATTAACTTACACACATAACCTCTCTCTTCACAAAATCAATCACCTTCCTACCATTTCCTCGTTTTCTCCCGCCACCCCAAAAACCACACTGGTTTATACCATCCTGTTTTGATTCACACCTATCCAACCATTACAGGTCCCCCAACACTATTCAATCTGACGGGCTCTACTACCCCATCCAGACATTCATTCAGAATATATCCCAAAAAATCGTATCTCTTTCAAAACGTTTCCCTCAGATGGACCATACGTCACAATCACACATTACCTGGACCTTTTTCAAACTTAAATTTAACCATTAGCATTCTAAAGGACTAACACACACAAAGTCTACCATAGCTTTGTACCACAAGCCACTCATGACAATTCTGGCAACCCTCCTCTTCCTCTCTCATTCATTTCCACACCAGCACACACACATTTTCACCGTTTCCTTCACCAATTTCAACGTTCCTTTCATCTTTGTTTCAGTCACAGCGAGCAAATCACAATTTAGCCCTTTCTAAAATTACATACATCACCTATCTCTCCTCTCTCACTCAAACATTATTGCTCTGACATTCCATGTACCCATTACGATTCAGTTTACAATTTCGCCGAACAAGATAGAAGGCCAGTTCCGGCGGAATCACGACCTTCTTCCGAGAAGCTATGCATTAATGCATACCTGGCAAGAGATAGATGGTAGTAGGAGGCCAACCCAACTACCCCCGTTCCCCTTAGTCGCACATTAACTCGACACGCAGGACAATACGATGTGAGGCAATTCTTTCTGCCAACCCACAACACCAGGGATATGGTAGTAGGGATATATTATATATATATATATTATATATATATATATATATTATATATAGTTAAGATATATATATATATATACTATATACTTAAGTCATATATATATAATATATAACCATATATAGTATCTAATATATATATTATATATATATATATATATATATATATATATATTATATATATAGTGATATACTCACCTATAATAAATATATATAGTAATATATATAATATATATAATATATATAATATATAATATTATATAGAAACCCAACCTTCTTTTCCCCACTGACTGGAGTAAGGTAGCCTACATGCACCGGAAACAGAAAGTAATAGAAGAAAGAATATGACAAGTCGAAACGAAAGCCCAGCCGTACCAACCCCTTTACTAAATTTATGAGGACTCTCGCAGTCATAAATCCATCCTAGAGGCTTTAGGGGACCGCGACGTACCCTCACATATGGCATCTCGTCATGTAGGGATTCATCCCTTGGCCCAGGTAGGCCACAACCAATACTTCCTCACAAAACCCCGCATTCACTCCTAATTATGCACCTTTTACATCTCTCCTTTGCCAAACTCAAGTTTCTGTCCATACGACATTAGTTTACTGACTTAATCCACTTTTTCTTCGGTCTCCCAGACGGTCGATTCCCAGCCCACACTCACCACTAGACATCTGCTTAAAAACAACCAACTATCTCCATCCTTTCCACATGACCAAACCATCTCAACGTACTCTTCGTTATAATTTTATCTCTGTCTG
>JABUQX010026870.1:0-19064 GCA_015478945.1 Trachelipus rathkii
AAGACCCAACTGAGTTCGATTCGTATTTATATAAGAGATGTAGAAGGTAAACCATACCCATTCACGATTGGAACAGCAGTGTGTAAAGTACATATAAGAAGGAAGCTCCGTTAAATAATAATGGAAAGAGAACGAGTCTTCAGGGATCAAGAATGCAGAGGGGGTATGGTTTAGGTGGATTTTTTGCTTCGTTGTTCAGACGAGCCATCCCTTTGTTTAAATCAGGAGGTAAATATCTTGCTAAAAAAGCAGCTAGGACTGGTATAGATACTTTCCAAGATATTATGGGAGGTGTCGATCCTCGAACAGCTGTAAAACGACGACTAGCCGATGCTTCTCTGATGAAACAAAGTTAGATGATGTTAAACGAAAAGTACGACGTAAGATGACAGGTCAAGGTGTAGGTCGTCGTAAAAACCCTGTAAAGAGGAATAGGAAAAGGTCCACTAAAGAAAAGTATTGATGTAAGCTAATTCCAATAATGATGATGAAATCCATCTACATTTCTTACAAACAGTGACAACCTTGTAACTATTTTTTGTATATAAGAAATGTTTAAATAAATCTTCTATCAATATACACATTCGGTGATTGTACTAGCAAGATGCATTTCCTCCATCCCTCCAGTCCAGACTGTTGTACCTCTCGATTTCAATATTCCAGGCACTTCTGATCAATATCTGACCTCTGAGTGTGTTTTTATCTAAAAGACTGCTAGGTAAACCATGATGGTTCAGATCTCAGGAACCGATCACATAGTATCCACTGAAACAAATTTCTGTATGCATGTTTTAATCAACTTGAGGTATTTTAAACTCTAGGCGCATCAGCAGCAAGTTACCCTTATCGCAGTTATATTGAAACTTTATTAAATTATTCTCAAGATGCGAAAGAGTCTCATCAGCAATATCAGATATTTATAATTCGTAAAAGATGTAGAACCACAGGACCCATGTGCTGGTAAATCTAAAATAACACCCCATGAATATTATGGTCAAATGGTGATATAGAGCCCTCTCAGGAAAGACTTACTCTACCATCGGATACGCGTATCAGGTTAACCAGATCTACACCTGAATTTGCTCTTAATGTTGGGTGCTCTTTTAGGCAACAACTCCGGTTCAAAACCCACTTTAAATACTTGATGCATATTCTTTATGTAATAAAGTACCATCTCCTTTAAACATATGGAAGGTCAGAGAAATTCCTTTTTGACCGATACAGCGAAAATATCCAACTGGCAGAACAGAGACTGTACTTAACTTTACCCAAGGGTTATCGAGCATTAATATAATGTAACATATCACGTGGGGAGCTTACCCCCTCGAAGAAAATAATAGGAATTTGCAGAACCCGGCGCATATATTCTAAAAACTATGGAAAGTCCCCCTTTAAATTTACCCATTTCGGACTTAGAGGGGTCAGTTTACATGTGAATGGTCAACCTTACGGTCGTGATTATGAGATGATATATGAAGACTCACATTCCCAATGCTCACGTCCTTTTTACGATTTATTCGCCAATACGGTATCATGCAGCGATAACGGTACGGGCGTTGATCTCAAGAATTATGCTGAAAACAGTAATTTATATGCATACGATCTCACTGCTGATCTTTCAGCTTGTAATGCCTATCATCTCAATATCCTAAGAAAAGGAAGGAACTTTAGAATTTGCCTTAAATTAACAAAGTTTATATCCTCAATCTCAAGCCCTGGTGTATTCGAGCATCCTCAAATCACTGAGATTGATAGAACACAATATAATCTTGAATTATTAATGATGAATGAAGAAGAAATATTAAATGCCTTCGGAAACGAAAGAAGATTTTTAGGCGTATTCGCATGTAATGAACTCTGTTCTGTGAAATTGGATACCGACTCTGGTCTTATCTTCAACACTTCTCCCCGGGATGTTTCAAGCAATGGACATTGGATAGCTGTGTATAAGAATAAAAATAATGTTGTTTATTTCCTTGACTCTCTGCATTTAGATTTTATGTTTAGTAATCATTATGTAGTATCTTTTTTAAAATATAATAATGTTCAATATGTTAAGACCTTATGTTTTCCTGTACAACCTATCAGGTCTAATTTATGTGGTGTATACTGTATTTATTTCATTATATGTTTTTTAAATAATGTTTCTTTTAATAAAATTGTAAATATATTTGATGCTAAAAATTTATATGTTAACGATTATGTAGTTTGCAATTATGTTATAAAGGCTTTAAAATAAAAACTTGTTTCTTTCCGCTTTTTTCTAAAAAGAACTATTATACTAAAGAAAATATGACTTGAATCAATAGATCAATAGATCAATAGATCAATAGATCAACAGATCAATAGATCACAACTGGCCAGGAGAGGTAGTGGGGAAGGATGTTTGATTTACTGATTTACTGATTTAGGGTATGTAAAACATGACAATTTTAGTAAAAAATTTGACCTTAATCAATAGATCAATAGATCAATAGATCAATAGATCAATAGATCATGATTGGACAGGAGGGTAGGTTGGGTTGTTTGATTTACTGATTTACTGATTTAGGGTACATAAAAACAATCTTAGTAAAAATTTGACCTTAATCAATAGATCAATAGATCAATAGACCATAGATGATCAGGAGGGTGACTTGGACAGGAGTGGTGGAAGTTGGTGGCTTGATTTACTGATTTACTGATTTAGGGTATGTAAAACATGACAATTTTACTAAAAATTATGACTTGAATCAATAGATCAATAGATCAATAGATCAATAGATCAATAGATCAATAGATCATATGCGGATGGGTGGGTAGTGGAAGGGTGGATGGGTTGATTTACCGATTTACTGATTTAGGTGTATGTAAAAACGTAATTTACGTTATGAACATAAAAGCTTAAAAAAAAAATTAGTAAAACAAAAAATATATTAAAATAAAATAAAAATAATAAATTTTTGAAAATTTAAGTTGAAAACAGTACACGTTGTATTCTCGTACCGGATCGTGCTATGCGGTACGCAGTGGGGGAGGATGCGCCGGCACCCTCCCGTGGTGGTTTTCGCGCCGGCGGGCGCTCGTGGGTGCAAGGTCGCGTCGGACGTGCCGGCGGGCGCGCTCGTGGCGCGCACACGCGTCGGATCGCGCCGGCGGATTGCACTGGCTTGCGCGCCTGCGGGCGCGCCCCCGCATCGACCAGGAGCCTGATGACGCTACGTTCTTGCTCATGAGGTAGTCTCAAACATCCTTAGTTGAGATCTACATCCTTATAAACATATATAAAGACACAAATATTGTATCATTACATAAATATTTATTAACTAAACATCGCACTGGTGCCTGCATTGGTTCCATTGTCAACTCAAACTCTATAGATTCAGATTCCTTCTCCATTCTTTCCTTCTTTTATTCATCTCTCATCCTTCTTTCGTTCCTCCTTGTTTTTTTGCACTCTGTGCTCTTTTTTTCAGTCGAGACCCCCCTAATGAGGGGGCCTAGACACCCCGCACGATCTTATAACCCACATATTCGAACTCTACGACCTCGATAACCCATATAAGGACACCTACATTGTTGTTATACGCACTTGCGTTTATTAACCGGACCGGCAGTGGCTCCAGCACTGCCGAGCCAACCCACAGATTCACATATCAAGTATTTAGAAATTAACTCTGAATTTCACCACCAGCCAATTACGAACACTGGATTTTTAAAGAGGGTGGGGTCCCCTTCGTTCCACGGGGACGTAACCTCGTCTACGACGAGGTTACTCCCCATCTAACACCTCCAAATTTCAAACCCAATACGATAACCCAACTGTGATATATATTGACCAGAGTCGGATGCGAAGAAGCAACCACGGCGGAATTGAAGTCAGTAAAAAACGATCCTTTCAGTTTGACTGTTCTGATTTCGGGAAATCGGAATCTTCGATCGTAATAATGTAACAATAATAACAAAAGCGCACGCGCGTCAGCCAGGTTCGTCGGTCAAACAGACCGAAGGTCTGCTTGACCCTCCAAATGGTCGGTCGCCCAAACTCTCTTCGTTAGGCCTAAACTCACCCACGCAGATCGCGTAAACAAAGGCGGGTGCGCAATATCGTGGGTGTCCACCCCGGGGTGACCGCCACCCCTATACATCCTATGTGACTTAAAATACACGGATCTGGCCCTTGCAATTCCTTTTCATATATATAATTATTATATCCAGTTTCAGACCCATATCTCTTTATACTTTTGAGAAAAAAAGCTGGTACTGGTCAAAAACGTAGTATCAATTACTATATATATATATATATATATGGTTGGTTGTTATATATATATATACATATATTATATATATATACATATTAAGTTGTTGTTATATATATATATATAGTGTTAGTTATATATATATATATTATTATATATAAAGAATATATATATAGTTATATTATTATTATTATTATATATATATATATATATATATATGCTATAGATATATATATATATATATATATTAAAACAATAAGTAAGAAAGCTATCGCCAGATGCTTCAAACGACTGTAAATGTAAAAAATGTGAGAGCCTTAGTGTAATTAGAACGTTATTTCAAAGCAATAAACCAGAGTATGGATAAATTTCAAAATCAGCACGACAAACATCATTCACTACAAGAGCAGGGCAAATAGGTATCAAATAAGTGTACAAATAAATAAAGTATAAAATAAGTACAGAAAAAAAGAAAAAAAAAAAAAAAAATTTGTTTTCTCTTTTCCCTCTCCAATGAAAATTATTACCTCTTTTACGCACAAACAATTTACAGGAGATAGATCCTACCGAATGTCATACATATATATATGATAATATATATAGTATATATATATATATATGGTATATAGTATATAAGGTGAAGAGCAGTATATATATATATATATATATAGAAAGATATATATATATATATATATATATATATATATATGTTATTAAGTATATATATATATATATATATATATATATATATATATATATAAATAAAATTGGACTGTTTTTAAATAAAAAGTTGCATTACGCAATTTATTTATCATTGTTTATTTTTGAGGTGAAGAAGGTCAGATTGTTTTTAAATGAAAACTATTTTGATAATTTTTATCACCCATGAATTTGATATGACAAACGTATAAAAAGGGAAATGGAAGCCTCTATAACATTCGCAGTTGCAAATTCAGCGCGAAAGGTGAGAACTCTAGTTTGACTTCTTAACGTGCTTCTTATGGTTATATATGTTGTTAGTATGAGTTCTTTAAACGTTCTATTATCGGTTATATATATATATATATATATATATATATATATATATATATATATATATATATATATATATATTTATATATATTTTATATATATATATATATATATATATATATATATATATATATATATATATATATATATATATATATATATATATATATATAAGAGGTTATTTCTTTTGGCAGATTGCTCTTACATGATGAAGGGAATATTTGTGGTTTTAGCCATTGTGGCTTGTGCCTCGGCACTTTCCACCGTCGATCATGAATGGGAGGAATTCAAGGTAAATATTTTGTTTGTCTTTTTAACGAATAATTCTACCAATTCGAAATTGATGATGATTATAAATGAAGGTGTTTACCAATGAAGATATAAATTCATTGTGTAAATAATGAAATTTAGTAAAATAAAATAAAACTAAATAATTATAAATATAAACATTAAAAAAATAAAATTTTAAAAAAAAAGATTTAAAAAAAAAAAAAAGATGAAAATAGATAAGGATGCTATTAAATAGATATTAATTTTAAAAGTAAAAATAAAATTTATTTAAATTAAGAGAAATTAAAATTAAATTAAAAAAATAAAAAGTAAAGAAATTAAGATGTAAAGAAATAAAGATTTAAAAAATAGGATGTTAATAATATATATATATATATATATATATATATATATATAATATATATATAATAAATATAAATATATATAAATATATAAATATATATATATAGTTATTTCTTTGCTATATATAATATATATAAGGTTATATATATATTATTAAGGTTATATATTTTAGGGTGATAGCAAATAGTATATTGCTATATATATATATATATATATATATATAAGTTATTATTAAGTATATATATATATATATAAGAATAGTTTTATATTTGCTATTATATATATATATTATTGGCTACAAGGTTCGCCAAAGCTGCTGTATATATATATATATATATATATATATATATATATATATATATATATATATATATATATATATATATATATATATATATATATATATATATATATATATATTAAAGATGAAAAGAAATAGCAAAATGAATTAAAGTTGCAAAAATATAAAGCTGTACATAATTAAAGCTATAAAGAAATATGTAAAGAAAATAGAGATTTAACGAAATAAAGATATAAAGAAATAAGGATATTAATATTACAATTGAAAATAATTATAGATGTTAATTAAAAGACTAAAGAAATGCGTAAAGAATTAGTTACAAAAAATAAAAATGTAAATAATTAAAAAAAAAAGTAAACATTGAAAAATAAAGATTTAAAGAAATAAATCTGGAAAGAAATAATAATGTTAAATTATAGATGTTAGTAATAAAGCTGTAAAGAAATATTGTAAAGAATTTAAGTTTGAAAAAAAAAAACTAAGCTGTAAACTCAAATTATATAAAATAGAGATAAATAAGATTCTTTATTTTTATTTTGTCACTCTAGGCCAAATTCGAGAAGCAATACTCCGCTGAAGAAGATGCTCGTCACCACCAAATTTTCAAAGAACAAAAGAAATTTATTGAAGAACACAACAAGAAATTCGAAGCAGGAGAAGTCACATTCAAAATGGCTGTCAACAAATTTGCTGACATGGTAAGTCATCAAAAGTTATCAGGTGCTATGGTTAAGTTGATAATTTTTAAAAATGTTTAAAGGTCCCTCTTATCTAATGATTTGATTTGAAACATTTAAAAAAAATATTGGATCACTAATCTATTAATTTTAAGTTAGCTGGTGCAGTTGTGTGAAGTATACAATAGGATTTTCAATTCTTGAGGAAAATGTCTAACTGAATGTTTAAATAAGTAAATAAAAACTAATGAAGTCCTAAACGTTTTCAAGATAGGTTACATTTCAATTAGTCAGAACTTATCAAACTATCACCTTGATCTTATTAATAGACAAAACTTTGCTTATATTTCTTTTAAGAGTATTCTTACTTTGAGTTTTTAAAAATAGCAAGATTGAAATTAGGTAAATGAGATATAACTTGTTTTATTTATTTTACTCTCAAGACTGTGGAAGATACCTCCTATCTCAGAGGGCTTAAACACACAGCTGGAACTCTTAAACTCGAGGGAGCCACACCTTTCGAACCCTCAGTCGGTGCCCAAGTACCAACATCAGTTGATTGGAGAAATTCAGGATACGTTACTGGAGTAAAGGATCAGGGACAATGTGGATCTTGTTGGGCATTCTCTTCAGTAGGTTTTACATATTTTTAATGGACATAATTTTAATTATTCTTAAAATTTAACATGTTTGATGTTTTCGTTAATTTCATTTCTTTCATATAGACTGGAGGTTTGGAGGGACAACATTTCGCTTCTACAGGAAACCTTGTAAGTCTCTCTGAACAGAATTTGGTAGACTGCGTCACAGGAGACAACTGCAATGGTGGATTGATGACTGATGCCTTTGCTTACATCCACAGAAATGGAGGAGTTGATACTGAGGCTTATTACCCATACACAGCCACCGTAAGTAAAATAATAATACAAAATAATTAATAATAATTATAATAATAATAATAATAATAATAATAATCACCATAATATATTAATTAATAATAATAATATAATAAATAGAAATAATTAATATTAATAATTTACATAATAAATAATAATAATAATAATCCAATCATAATAAAATAATATATAAATAAATAAAATAATAATAAAATAATAATAAATAATAATAATAATAATAATAATAATAATAATAATAATAATAATAAATAATAATAATAATAATAATAATATAATAATAATAATAATAAAAATAAAAAATTATTAATGTAATTAATATAATATTAATACCACTTATTATTATTATTATTATTATTATTATTTTATTTCTCTTATTATTATATTATTTTCACACAGGATTTGAATTAATAATATATTTATTAATTCATTTCTCTTAATTATTTTATTATTATTATTATATATTATTTATTATATTAAAATAAAAAATTCATGTAATTAATATAATATTAATACTATCTATTATTATTATTATTATTATTATTATTATTATTATTATTATTATTATTATTATTATTATTATTATTATTATTATTATTATTATTATTATTATTATTATTATTATTATTATTATTATTATTATTATTATTATTATTAATTTATTGTTTTTAATAATTAATCAATGTTTATTTTGTAATAAGAGAGAACTTTTAAAACTACAAATATAATAATTTCCTCTTTTTAGAACGGAATTTGCAAGTTTAGTGCAGCCCATGTTGGTGCCACTTGCACTGGATACAAAACTATTTCAAGATCTGAAGATGCTCTCCTCCAAGCTGCTGGCACTGTTGGCCCAATTTCCGTAGCCATTGATGCCAGTCATCTTTCCTTCCAAGTTTACAGTAGTGGAGTTTACTATGAATCCTCCTGCAGCAGTCTCGTCCTTGACCATGGAGTTTTGGTTGTAGGTTATGGTACTGAAAGTCTTCAAGATTACTGGTTGGTGAAGAACTCATGGGGTCTTTCCTGGGGTGAGAGAGGTTACATCAAGATGGCTCGTAATAGGAACAACAATTGCGGTATCGCTTCTGAAGCATCTTACCTTCAGGTGCAACGTTTAAATACACTAAATACATTTTCCATTTTTGCCAGTATCATTATTATATATATAAAATAAATATTTTTAAATAATTCTACATTTTTTATTACTTTTTTTATCGCACTAGGTATTTATATATATTCTTATAATTATATTTTATAGGTAATTAAGTGTAATTTATAGTATTATTTCCAGGCGCTATATATTATATAATATATATATGAGATTATTTATTTAATAATAATTTATATAAGTATATAATAATTTAAATAATTTTTATTAGATCTTGCTATATATTATTTTTTAGTTAAAAAAAATAATATTATTATTATATTGTTATATTATATTAATATTCGTAACAATAATCATTAGGGATTCATCAATATCATATTGCAATTACACTCTCACAAAAATACATTCCACAACTAGTATATTTTTTTTATTATGTTATTTGGGTTATTTATTTAACTTATGGTTTTTAATACAGGTTTTAAACAGGTCTTTTAATATTGGGTTTTAAGTAGGGCTGGCGTATATATAATTATAGTCACTAAAACATTTGTGCTTGATACTTATTGGGATTCCATTTAACTGCTAATTTACTAAGCTTCTAATTTTTCATGAGTTTCGAACTCCATCCTCATCGTGGATTTTGGATTTTATATTAAGTTACTTTTTTTTTACATTTGAATATTTTTACTTGATTTATTTCAGGTCTTTTTATTCACTTCTCATTTTCTTGCTGGATTACTTAAGTATGAAAAATCTATTCTTGTTTCCATTTATAAATACTTTTTAGCATTGTAATTCACTTCTGCTCGCTTTTATTATTAAGCATTTATTGACACATGAATTAGAATATATCATTCTTACGGCTAGCACGTTCTGGTTGATAATTTTTATGTGAGAGCTTTCCATGATCTACTCTATTCCATGTATAGGTATGCGTCTTTTGCTGGGCAGAGGTGGATACTATCTATTTTGAGAAATCATTTTATATAAACATTTTGGGCAGTTGAGATTATTTGAGCGAGGTGTTGGGCTACCCATAGACCTAACAAACACAGAATCATCTTTCCTTTCAGTGCCAACGGCGGGGTTATCAGTACTATACCGATATTTCGGTTCTTGGGAGACAAATTGCATAACGTCAAGCAAGTTGATTCAACTTGATATGATATGACGCATATTTTCAATTATTTTACCAACTTCTTTTTTTCTTCAATCTCTTGATGACAAGAGAAAACTCATCGTATCAATTACAGTAGAATAAGAAGAATTTTTCATTCTTCAACTTTGCTTATGTCATTGTCCTCAATCCTCAATTTTCTGGTTGAGGTTATTGTACTGAAACTATTTGGTCTCTTAGCTCCTATCCCCTTCCCATTTATGGACAATTTTGATAGTTTTAATGTTGGGTAACCATATATTGAATTTGATTTCACCAATGCGGCAATTGGCAACATTTGATGTGCATTCGGGTTTGGGCAGAGTTATAGTGATGAGTTTCGTGTGGGCATGGTCAGGTGTGTTGTTCCACGGGTCCCAGAATTTTGATACAGGTTTTTGTGTTTTTTGCGAAGTAGAGAACCTCAGAGTGTCATTAGATTGATGATATCCCGAATAGGATTCATATTCCCTTTCAAGAGGGTGCTTGTTTGAATGGATTCATTTTTTTCTTGTCCATATGGGTGTCATTAACACATGATATGTTTGTCGAGCACTATATCATTCATTAGATCAAGTACCTGAAGTAATGCGCACAAGACATATATAAATTTTTCCGAGATTCCTCCCCTTCAAGCTTTTCTATTGCTGCTCTAGATCATTATTGATTATAGCATAAACTAATGTATTATCTTTCTCAATAGATGAACCTTCGAACATTATTTGTATGTAATTCCTGAGTATATGTTGAGCAGGTACGGGGGTGAGGTTCTTGTTATGTATGTTGAGCTTGTTGTGGCGGAAGATTTTCATCGAGCCTAGATGAATAATTTGACGAGCTGACCTGATTTTTTGCGGCCTCGCCCAACGCATGTTTTTCTATTGCACTATTCTTGTCCACTCAGTTATACAGAGTTTTTCGTAGAAGAGAGCAGCAGTTGGTTTTTTATTGTCTTACACTTCAAGCGAGTCTATTGTTTTGATATGACCTTTTAAATAAATGGTAATTTATTCCATTGATAGTTTTTGTGGAGTCATCTGGCATAAAGGTTGATTATGGGTGATCGGATGTGACGAATGATCATTGGATTAACATATAAAATAAATGGGAATGGACATCAATTTTAAAACTATATATTATAAGGTATTTAAATACGGATATATAACCGGTTGCCGGTTTATCAACAATCTGCCATAATATACGACTCAAAACTAAAATCATTATTAAGATCACTACGTGAGTATGAAGCCATTGAGCCTTGAAAATTAGTTTACTTAGAATATCTTATAGTTGATTTTTGATGACATAGTAGATCATCTAACATTAGCCACATTCTTAGTCCTGGTAAAGCCATTAGACAGCGAAACGAGAGATGAGACTATTAAATCTAGAAATCGAAGTGATTTCAAATTCTTCATGTTTCTATTCCAACACAATTTTTCACTCGGCCACATCTAAGAAAGCGATCAGTAGGACAATCAACATAAAGGTTAACAAGGGTTCCCTTTTCATTTTTTAACGTGTGTCATCTTTTGGTTTTTTTTTTTTGTTCTATTAGGTTTTGCATTACGCCCCCCTTTGTTGTCTATTCATTACCTATTTCGTTTTTTATCTTGTTTCTGAGTTCCTACTCCAACCTTCATTTTCCTGTTTTCTTACTCTTCTTTTTAAATCTTCAGCAGAAAGCATGCAAGTTTGTAAGCACAAGTTCTGAGAGCCATAAAAGGGATGTCGTCAGGACTATCTATTCTTTATATAAACGAGAGAGAGAGAGAGACGAGAGGATGAGAGCAGAGAGAGAGAGAGGAGAGAGAAGCGGAGGACCATGGCCACGCTAATTTAATAGCTGCTACGAGCCAAGATAGTTACTTGAGGAGCCCCCCAGTTGCGTTGACAGCCTGACCCACACGCTAGGCTTGTATGTAAGTTCATCCACCGGTTAGCGTAGAGGTGTCTTTAATTTCCCAAACAACGGTAAATTACATTATATATCCCATATTTTACGAAAGATCGGTTGAACGGCAAATAGTTAGAGAGTAACCGTATAATTAACAAGGTCGTTATTCTAAGATTCATATTTTGCGCAACATTTGGCTACTATAATAATCATCTAAGAAATTATCAATTAATAGTGGCTGTATAATTAATAAGCTCTTTGTGCTAAGTTTCATATTTTGTGCAACATTTGTTGATTGCATAGTTACAATCTATGTAATTAATAGCTGCATTCACCATTAATATTTCATTTTAAAGGTGAAACCCCATTATTGGGGTTTGGTCCTATCTCATGTAGGGACCTCGAGAATCATCATCCTTCGTCATCGTTCCTTAATCTTTTTCTTTTATGCCCTCTGTGCTTTTCTTCTGGGACTCCTTCCTGGGAGTTCCTAGATACTCTTGAGGGTTCAGAAACTATCATATTCCGATTCTATGTCCTTATAAGCATATACATTGACACTAATATTGTGTTATTGAGCGTATGTTTGCTAACTCAGCACCAGTACCGGCACCGGCACCGGCACCGGCACCGGCACCGGCACCGGCACCGGCACCGGCACCGGCACCGGGTCATATAATCCGTCACATGAGCGTTCTCAATCTCTGAATTGTTCTTCATCCTTCCTACATCTTTCTCTGATACTCACTCTGTGCTTTTCTTCTGGCTCCGCTCCGGCTCCCGCTCCGGATCAGTGCTTTGGCACATGAGTCAACTCAGGATCCGGCCTCTTCTCTAATTCCGATTCCTCCTCCGAGTCTTGTCGGCTGTTTATTTTTCATCCACCTACGGCCATTTCCTACTTGGGGGCTCAGCACTCCTCTACATGGGTCGTAGCGGCGTGAAACTGCAACTCAGGCAAACTGACGTCGCCAGCTGTTGGGGTAGCAAGTTTCGTGGGATACGATAATTATAAAATAAGGGGGAAGTAAAAAAGGGGCGGGGCTTGTTGGCATATGGTGTTCATTACTGCAGCGACTATTTAGAATGAAAGTTAAATATTAGTTATGATTTACTTTCGATTATGTTTTTCAGTGTAATAAGTCAACCATAGCAAGTAGAAAAACGATTTAAATATCAATTTGGAGGGAAAAGATCGATTGAAATCGATTGAAATCAGTAGAAATTGTCTACCGAACATTTAAAACCCTCTATAAGAATCAAAACACCTTCCTTTTAGGAGACTAAACCTCTACGTTCAAGTTCAAAAACTCAGAAAACGGTCATCTGACCTCAAAAACGGACTCACCGACCTTAGAAACCCTAACTTTGACGCATCAAGTATCAAAATCTAACGAAATGATAGTAATTTAGAAGTCAACTGCCGACATGACTTGAAATTTCATGCCGTTCAGAAGCTCCAGAGCCTCTAAAAACGATCTAGCCGATCTTAGAAACGGTCTCGCAAGCCTTGAAAAATCCATCCTTGTCACGTCAAGCCTGAAAAACCTAATGTTGCAAATGTTGCATATGTTGCTTTGCAACATCCGATTGTAACTTACGGCTGCCATTTTGGCTGCCGAACAAGCCCCTTACTAATATATATAATATATATATATATATATATTATTATAATATTAATATTATAATATATTTATATTATATTATATTAATTATTATTATATATATATATATATAATATATATATATATTATATATATATATATATATATATATATATATATATAAACTATATATATATATATATATATATATATATATATTTCAAATTCCTAAATTTGAAAAACACGTGTTGGAGTCAGCGTAGAATTCCATTAAAGACAAAATAATAATAAAAAATTTACATTGCGCCAGTCATCTCATTTAAAAAATAAAATTGTCCAGCATGAAAAAATTGAAAATGGGATCATCTTAAAATTATTCCCAAACAAAGCGATCTTCAATGAGGGAACAAATGCGATCGCAAAAGCGAACAACACAACAGATGGTTGAGAGTTAAAAAATATAGACTAAATTGCAAACAGTTCTAGTGAACTAGGCAGCTGAGCGGTCATCATAAGCGATAACGCGTTCAAATTTTCTTCAGGTTGTTCTCTTAGTTTCCTTAAAGGCAGGGACACATTAAAGCGAACACGAACACGAACACGAATACGAATACGAATACGAACACGAACACAAATACGAACACAAACATGAACACGAACACGAACGCGAACACGAACACAAACATGAACACGATCACGATCACGAACATGAACACGAACACGAACACGATCACGAACAAGAACACGAATTCGAACACGAACACGAACACGAACACTAACGTGAACACGAACACGAACACGAACACGAAAACGAAAACGAAAGTGAACAGTCCACTATATGGTATTTTGTAACGACTTTGGTGTGTCCAAACTAGTTCTTCAACACTTCGCGTTCTCGATCGACCACGTTTTCATTTTCGCTTGGACAAACCTTAAGAAATGTGCCACTGTTAATATGGATGATGGCTAACTTGTGTCTAAATTCGATAGATTTATGTCGTTATGGTTGAAAAATAGGACGTAAAAGTTGAATTCAAACCATTTAATGGCTCACCTTCATATCCAATGACATTGGAAAGTGTCTAAATTTTTAATAATTACAGAAAACAACCACGAAGCCGCATAGGACTTCTGTGCTTCTCTATACACTCGTGAACGCCATTTGTTTTCTGTTACATTCGAGCTTTTTGTTTAAATTTTCTCTTTGCTGAAAACATCCTTTCTTCTAAAAGTCATTACCTCTCATACTTGACCGAATCTGTGATGTACGAACACTCAGAGAGGAAATTTTCCTCTGTCTCCTCCAACTGTTTCTATCTTTGATTTTCATATAAAGTTTGGTGTTGTGCGTATGTGAAAAGTATCATTGTTTGTACTTTGATCAAGTGTCTCTTATTTGTAGTTTTCTGAATTCCCTACTTTATGAGACTTAGTTCTCTTTTCAATCTTCATCTAAATTCATCTTTTCTATAGATCGGTTTCCTATCAACTGACTATCCTAAGGTGTTTCAATAATCTTTCGTATTAGCTATGAAGTGGGTTGCTCTTTGGTTTGTTATCATTGTAGCGTGTGTTTATATAAGTGTTAGTGTAGACTACTCTTTAGAAGTCGCCTTACCTATTTTGGCGTTTTCATGTGTAGATAAGATTATTGGTGATAAGGTTATTTAGAGGTAAAAGGCTATTTATGGTAAATTTGTAATGTTATTCATATTGAGGCATTGTGGTGAGGTGTGGACGGGGAACTGGTAGAGGTTTATCAGATTCATGTAGGTTTTTATTGGTAGTTTATAATAAACTGGGGTCATACAAATATATATTAATTTTTGGGAGAAAGTAAAGTATGATAACTGAAAATAAAATTAGGATGTAAAATATTCATTAAATACGTATATTTTCTCACATGTTACAGTATTCTAGGAGAAGATGAGATTTATTAAAGAAATCTTGGTATACGTATCAGGTTTATGAGTTAAAAGTACTTCCAATAATTATAAGGTATTAAATTAACTACATTAACAAAAGTATAATATGAATTTCAGTCATGATATTAATTTAATTATTATTAAACTTGACTATAAAAATTATAAATTAATTTTAATAGTCTAATAATTTTAATGAATTATAAGATATATGTCACTGATGTATATAAACATGAGTATTTAATAATATAAGCATTAATCACATAAATAAAATTAAATCTTAATATATTTAACCTTATTTTTCACTGAATTTGTGAGACATTGACGTTCCGAGTGTTATAATAACTCCTTATATTTTCTATTTTAATAGTTTATGAATGATGTCTTTTACCTTTCTCAAGAATAACAGTACTAATATAAATCATATCTAATCATATGCTATATCAATAATCCATCATGCCTGATTAACGTTTATACCATTTTGCAGTATATCTATTGGTTGGAAATCTTTCACTCATTGTTACATCGCTTTTATATATACATGCTATATAAATACGTAAGATTTGAGTTGGAAAGAATGTCAGATTGAATTTAAATAGTAAAAAATTTATTTTTTAGTTAGACATTCTGCTAGCTATAGTATACTGTAAAACTCTCACCACTCACGCTAAATCAACATTATATCTCATACGATGCTATCTATATTATCAACTGTAGAATATATGTTAAATTACCAAGGAAGCCATGTAATAAGTCTTTATGGAAGGAATACTATAGCATATAGTTATTAATTAAATTGGTTTAAATTTCTTGTCAAAAGCGAGGAGATCCGTTGTTAGTCTAGTCTGAAATTACTGCTGTCCGATCGAAAAACGCCCTCTGTTCATTTAGGTCGATTCTTAAGCCACGATAAAAAACTGTCACATATAAAATATTTTCAATTGATCTCCTTCCTTAAATATGAGTACTAATATCACAATATTCATCACACTCACACAAATTTATCCAAAGTTAATTATGTTAAAATTAGGTGGTAAATAATTACTCGCTAGTAGTCTACTAAGTGGTGATTTTATATCTTTGAATTCCTTTAGCCAGGGTAATGTATCTTTCTTAATTGTTTTTATGTACGTAATGTTGCTTAGTATTAATGCCACTAATAAAAAAATAACAACAGTGTATTGGTGAATCTCTCTCTGTAGTAACCAAGAATGGAGAGTTATCACACTTTATCAGATCATACTAAACAGATAAGCTGTGTGGTCAAATATTAATATTATGTAAATTAAGCCTTTAATAATTAATTTAGTGAGCATAACTAAATAATAGGTTTCTGATACTTTTATATTATACACTGAGACTTGAAGAAATTTACGTCTAACACCACATGTACTATATTTTGTTGAAGGATAAAAATATGTGTTATGAAGTTATGCAAGTGCAATAAAAGGAAATGTCGATTATTTATGGACTAAGTATTTATGTATGAGGCTGTTCGTAAGAAAAGACAGCGCATTAATACCAAAATATAAAATATCCGGAATGCCAATAAACGCTCACATATTCAAATGAGATTAGTGTTAAATCACATACTTGAGAGGAAACAATGAAACATATTAAGGTACTCCTTTGCTCAACCATTGCTATCTTCATAAAATATCCTATGTTCCTACTTTTCTACATTATTATAACTATTAACTTTTAATATACAATTCACTCTCGCTGCAGGCTTGGATGTAACGCTAAAGGTGGAGATAGAATTATAAGCATTGCTGTTAGGACAGTGGAGACAGTTGGTAGATTATCTGTTACCAAGCAGACCGAGGTTCCTAAGTCAGGGGTTAAGAATAAATAAAGATTGAAATATGTATTCTGATAATGCTTTGAAATTGTACTTTTGACATACTATGAGCATATTGAAATAACGCAATACACGAAAATCTGATATCCAAAATCAATTTTAGAATTTACAAAAAACAAGATATATCCTTGATCTGATAGATTCAGGAACCTCTGGTTAATAAATCTACTTTTGTTCAATGAGATTGATAGTTATTTTCCTCATAATTATATCCATATAATTATTATTCTATCTAATATTATTTACTGATTTGTTATGTGTTAAAAAGTTGTCGGATAATTAGCAGAATGTTATTGCTTTAGATATTTGAATAATGAAAAGATAATACAATAACATTATGTAATCTTAGGATTTGCAAGTCTGTGAACTAGTAGAGGTGAGATTAATGAGGTCAGAAACAGTTGTCAATTTATAGGAATTACAAACATTCAATGCACTTTCTACACCTTTTTAAACTTCCCTGTGCGGATAAGGTCCATAGTATAGTATAGATGTCGAGTGCCATGGCTTTATAGACTGGTCACGCTGAAAACACACACACAATAATTATGCTACTACCTCTATTTATGATAATATAATGTTTATAAAAGCAGTATTTTACTTAATCTCACACTTTGAGTTCGGATGGATTTTTCTCTGCTGACTTTTGGAAAGCGTACGTTAATAAATTGCTATTTTCGTTCCAAACCAAAGCAATACATACGGAAGCTCTTAAAAGAAAGAAATGGTGGTTGGGAGAAACTGTTTACGACGAGGTTCTTTCAACAAACTAATTAACAACAATTCTTAGGCCTACTCATACTTATTATTTTCAGAACATAATGAGGGTAATCTGTCTGAGATAAGACATAGAAGTGATAACCGTTCTGATTGAAGCTGTAATAATACTATATATATCACATTATTATAGAGAGTATAATTATAATTATATAATACATAATTTTATATAAAATTTCGTAGGTGGTATAATCAGGTATCTATTAAGACTTAGTAAACCTTTGTCCGGTCAGACTTATTTTATTCAGGTAACTCGACTTAATCTATTCAACCATTAATTCTCATAGATTTTATCTAAATGTCTCCACGATAATTTTCTATATCTCATATTATATAATCATATATATAATATACATCAAAACCGTGACGTGGCATCGGCTTCTTTTTCTGGCGCAAATTTTATTTATATGACAATAAATAATAATATATATATAATATACTAATAATTATTTTTGATTAAATATTCATTAAGATATCACATGTCTCACAAAGGGGACTTAAATATTAATTCTTTACTTTCATATATATTATACAGTTTCAAATATAGTAGGCAAACTCGTCCAAATCCTTTATATATATATGGATAAATAATATAATATATATATATAACCAATTCTTTCCTCATACTAGATATGACTATATGACTCTCATAACTCTTATATTTAAAATAACCTATATTTGGATTTTCCATTCTGAATTACTACTAATATAAATTGATAATCTACTTATCAAAAAGCCACTCATTAAAACGTTACTCGATATATTAAAAGTGAATATACGTAAAGGTGTTTTACTAAAAAAAGAATTATCTAAATCGTTGAGTCCTAACCACGAATCTACCTACTACCGTTAACACTACTCTCTCGTTATAAATCACACTCTTCTGCATTTAAATCGACTATCCATTCGTGGTAGCTCATACTACAACAACTACGAACTTT
>JABUQX010026871.1:0-10000 GCA_015478945.1 Trachelipus rathkii
GACGTCGATTGGCTTAGAAACCTCGCAACTTGCTGCTCGTCCCTATTTAGCTATATCATAGGGATCTGTCTCTGTTTGGGACGTTCCCGTCGTCGTCGTCAAAGAGAGCGAGGTTGGGTTCCCTTCTCTCTCTGTCGTCGTCGGCGGCGAACACAACCCACTACGGATTCGCCCGAAGGTAGCTATTAGGAGCCCATTGTAGTGGCAGGCGAGTCAGTAATTGCGACGGTGGAACGCCGGGCTGCTGCCGCTCTGAGACTAGGTTAAGTTCGTGGCGGATGCTTCTTGGGTTGAATTAACAAAGTTCGATGATACACCACCTATCTGGTAAGTTAGCTCTCTTTGCCACCTACTGCGAAAAATAATTCCAGAGATTGGGGCATGAAACTAACTGCATCACGATGTGTGTGCGTGTGTCTTGGCTTGCTGATCAATTGCGGAGTGGTATTCGCCACGGCAGCGCCTGCCTTACTCGGTAGCTTACCCGGAGCTTGCCGCAGACGACTTTTTGCTGGAGTCTCGTGTGCTTTGAGCTACTGTAGCTTCATAATAGGCATCGAGTAGCGGAGGTAGCAACTAGGACGTCGATTGGCTTAGAAACCAAGCAACTTGCTGCTCGTCCCTATTTAGCTATATCATAGGGATCTGTCTCTGTTTGGGACGTTCCCGTCGTCGTCGTCAAAGAGAGCGAGGTTGGGTTCCCTTGTCTCTCTGTCGTCGTCGGCGTCGAACACAACCCACTACGGATTCGCCCGAAGGTAGCTATTAGGAGCCCATTGTAGTGGCAGGCGAGTCAGTAATTGCGACGGTGGAACGCCGGGCTGCTGCCGCTCTGAGACTAGGTTAAGTTCGTGGCGGATGCTTCTTGGGTTGAATTAACAAAGTTCGATGATACACCTATCTGGTCAGTGAACGGCTCTGTTTACCACCTACTGCGAAAAATTATTCCAGAGATTGGGGTCTGAAGGGGTAGCTGTATCACGATGTGTGTGTCTTCGCTTGGTCGATGATACACGTATCTGATCAGTTACGGCTCTGTTTACCACCTACTGCGAAAAATTATTCCAGAGATTGGGGTCTGAAGAGGTAACTGTATCACGATGTGCGTGTGTCATGGCTTTGTTGGTCAATTGCGGAGTGGTATTCGCCACGGCAGCGCCTGCCTTACTCGGTATTTCCCCGGAAACTTGCCGCAGACGACTTTTTGCTGGCTGCTCGTGTGCTTGAGCTACTGTAGCTTGTCCTGGCCATAGGCATCGAGTAGCGGAGGTCGCAACTAGGACGTAGATTGGCTTAGAAACCTCGCTTGAGGAACGCTCGTCCCTATTTAGCTATATCATAGGGATCTGTCTCTGTTTGGGACGTTCCCGTCGTCGTCGTCAAAGAGAGCGAGGTTGGGTTCCCTTCTCTCTCTGTCGTCGTCGGCGTCGAACACAACCCACTACGGATTCGCCCGAAGGTAGCTATTAGGAGCCCATTGTAGTGGCAGGCGAGTTAGTACTTGCGACGGTGGAACGCCGGGGTGCCGCTCTTAAGACTAGGTTAAGTTCGTGGCGGATGCTTCTTGGGTTGAATTAACAAAGTTCGATGATACACCTATCTGGTAAGTTAGCTCTCTTTGCCACCTACTGCGAAAATTTATTCCAGAGATTGGGGTACTTCAAACTAACTTTATCACGATGTGTGTCTTGGCTTTGTTGATCAATTTCGGAGTGGTATTCGCCACGGCAGCGCCTGCCTTACTCGGTAGCTTACCCGGAGCTTGCCGCATACGACTTTTTGCTATTTCTTCATGTGCAAGCAGGCGTTTCGTTGCTGCGCTCGCGTGGTTAAAACCTACTAAGCGCGGACAGTATTAGCAGCATCAGCATCAGCATCAGCAGCAGCAGCAGCGTTTTAGTAGAGGAAACGGTTCAGACGCAGTGGGACGTTTGACTGAGAAAGGAAGGCTACCATCGGACTGAGATTGTAAAAAGAGGGTTGGAATGTCCTCCGAGTCCCAATAAGATCGATCATAGCGATCGGTATGAGCGCTCGGGTCGAGTATCCTCCTTCGTATCTCAATGCCTTTGCATTCGCTTGAGTTCTCGGGTCTTATGCTCTCTTTCAGTCACACCTGACTAAATCGTGCTAGTACCCTGTATTTTGCTGGGCTTGGGAACGGGGATCAAAGGACTGTTTGTTACGGTGCGCTACGGAAAATCCTATCCACGATTTTCCTATACGGGCGCGACTGTGCATCATCCTTCCTCGTTACTCAGGTCTTGCGCATTTATGGGGGGCCGTCGGGTGTGCTGATCGCGCGGAGTTCTCGTGGAATCTACTGCTACTGCTGCTTACGGTTCAGACGCAGTGGGACGTTTGACTGAGAAAGGAAGGCTACCATCGGACTGAGATTGTAAAAAGAGGGTTGGAATGTCCTCCGAGTCCCAATAAGATCGATCATAGCGATCGGTATGAGCGCTCGGGTCGAGTATCCTCCTTCGTATCTCAATGCCTTTGCATTCGCTTGAGTTCTCGGGTCTTATGCTCTCTTTCAGTCACACCTGACTAAATCGTGCTAGTACCCTGTATTTTGCTGGGCTTGGGAACGGGGATCAAAGGACTGTTTGTTACGGTGCGCTACGGAAAATCCTGTCCACGATTTTCCTATACGGACGCGACTGTGCATCATCCTTCCTCGTTACTCAGGTCTTGCGCATTTATGGGGGGCCGTTGGGTGTGCTGATCGCGCGGAGTTCTCGTTTGAATTTTTTTTTTAAAGCCTGCTGTGTATGTTGTTACTGCTGCTGCTCACATTCGTATCAAGCAGATGTGGCGACTGCATTGATTCCAGCCACAGGCTTTCGCGCCCGGATTTCCGCTCGGAGACAGTATCAGCATCAAGTGGCGGGGCGCGTTACCACAACCTGAAGTCGCTCGCCCTGTCAGTAGTCCAGCGTCTATCTCCTATCTGGTCCAAAATTTTACTCCAGAACACTCCAGAAAGTCATTTCTCGGCGCAATGTTCCGACGCCAGTCCTCGATTTAAACACTCTCAGGTAGGGTTTTCGTCCTTTCATTAGAACTAGCATCTTCTCCCACTTAGCTTCAAAACTCCTTCCCTAGAAGACTCTCCAGAGGATTTCTTAGGCGCATACACACGTGGACCAGAGTAATTTCAAGCGAAAAGGGAAAAGGACCGGGTTGCTAGCCCTGTCGCCTATAACCATGCGAAGAGGATCTTCATATGTCCTGACCGCGACGAAACTTCCAATCATCATTCTTCCCTTGACTGCGCCGAAGACATGCTTTATCGACCAAATATCACTAGAAGTAGATTCATTTATTTGTAGTCTAAAATTATGTTCAGTTAATTCATTATAATTTAAAAGAACTATTTAAAAAAATTTCTTCCTTCACAGAATATTTTGACATTTTGTTGCTCCACTTCTTAAGTTTTATAAATATTAATTTTTGATTAATTTATAATTTTGATTTTCATTTCGAAATATTTGATCCATTTTTTAAATATATTATTCAGTTTCATAAAATTCTTTCTCTACTTGCTAAATAAATAAAATAGCTCAATCCATGCTTCAGAACTATTCGGAGCTTTCTGAATAGCTCTTCCAATCTCTTTTCTAGTTCTTCTCATTTCTTCCTTCCAAGCTGTTTCAATTAGGCTCCGAACTGCGACAGACAGTAAGATCTATTATCAATAGTAATATATATTATATATATATATATATATATATATATATATATATTATACATATCATAATATATTATATACGTATACATATATACTCAATACTATATATATATTATATATATTATTAATAATAGACCGTGTAAGGCGAGGCTCTTTAACAATTCTCAGCACTGATGTTCTGGTTGAAAACTCCTTTTTCTTTAACGAAATTGGATAGTAAGCATAGTTATGTCAATATTGACCGCAGAGGCCAATCAGAGTTGAACATTTAAAATTGTTAATATCTGCACTTTTTTCTTTCTTTAATAAGCGTTAGCCTCGCTGATGATTCCCTTTTTTTCTTTTTTTATGCAGTTACTCCACCAGTCTCACGGGCAGAGCCTAATCTAGGAGGGGGTTGCTCAATATTTAAGTCTGAGCAAGACTGAGCAAGAAGAGAATACTCAAACTCACACGACCGTACTAGTGTACGGTATACTCTGGTCTCTCGCCTAGTGGCAAGTCTCTACCGCTGAGCTAATTCGAATGCTATTTTGGTGATGATCCACTCCTCTGACCCTATACGAAGCCGACTCCGTCGAATATCTACTCTCCTGCTTACAAATACATTAATTAATCAATTTAATCCCACGTGCATTTGATACATACGACACATGTATATATATATATATATATATATATATATATATCTATATATTATATATTATATATATATATATATAATTATAGTATATATATATTATATATACTAATATATAATATCATATATATATATATACTGTATAAATTATATAATATATATTAATATATATATATATATCATATATATATACTATATATATTATATATATATATACTATAATATAATAATGTAATATATACGTATATATATTATATATATATGAGAAACTTTTACTTTTTCCGTAAGGCAGAATATTTATATGGTTAATTTATACCCTGGCAATATAAAAACTATGATTCACATTGATTACCACATTAATTATATTAAAAGAATAAAAACTTATTTTACAGTAGTTAATTTTTTAAGTTTTTCCTCCTTACACTTAAGAGAGCCTCCTTCTGAAACAACTTAACAGAACTAGACATTATTAATGTTTGTATAAACAAAAAATAAGTTAAAGATTAAATTTATAGGTTGGTTGGTCTTCACTTGCCGTTCATCTTGATATCGCCGAAACATCTTGAAGAGAGTAAGAAAGAGTTCTGGATTTTGTCACAGCTTGAAGTTCCTGGCGCTTTGTTGAAATTACTCCATATTATAAAGAAAACAGATTTTACAATTTTTCTTTTTTAACCTGGTTGCAAAATTTCGTAATAGGGCGAAGCTTCTTACATATATCTGTGATTGTTAGTCATTCCGAGTGAATGTTAATTGCGAAGTTTTGAATATTCAGTAAGTCTTTGTATGCTGAACAACCTTCTGGAGAAGTCATGAGTTTCACCTATATAAATATAGGTTACAGTTTGTACATGGGATTTTATAAATGCATTGGGAAATTGGTTAGTGATTTGGGGGGTTTATAAAATTCTTTTTAAGGGATGGAAATTTTTTGTACAACAAAATTATGTGATATGTTTGCTTAATATTGAAATTTAAATTACATGGGATCGGAAGAAAAGTTAGGTTGCTTTTAGAGGTAGGAGGGGAAATATTTAAAAATGTTGCCTTCGCTTTTTGATATGCTAGGTTAATAACATAAGGAGGATAGTTTAAATTAGCGAATATAGAGGAAATAAATTTAGTTTCTGTAGAGAGAAAGGGAGGAACAGATATTTAAAAGCTCTTAAGGGAAGAAAGAGTAGCAAGTTTAGTGTTGAAAGAATGTGTAGAGAACCAGTGTATGTAAGAAGAAGAAGAAGTGTATTTCCTGTAGATTGAGTAAAGGAACTGAGGAGAATTTTGCCTAGAAATTAAAGTGTCAAGAAAAGGGATAGAGGAATTATGAGGTAACTCATGAGGGAAAAAGATCGAAGGAAAAATCTTATTAATGAAATGTAGGATATCGTGAATGTTAACATGTTTAAGGACAGAACAAAAAACATCATCTACATATCTTAACCATGTAGAGTTATGGAGAAGGGGATGATCAGAAATAAAATAGAATTCGAGTAATTCCCTACAGATATTACTAAGGATAGGAGAGAGAGGGGATCCCATAGCTACACCACCATAGGTTTGTTTAAAGAAAAGATTATCAAAGGTAAAAAAAACTATGTGCTAAAGACAGAAGAATGAGTTGTTTAACGACGTCAAAACTTACAAATTGATGGGTAGTAGGGTTCAAAGATTTGGTACGGTTTAGGAAATTTAAAGTGTTAGAATAGATGTGAATCAGAAATAAGTTACCTACGAAGCGTTAAGTTATGAAGAAATCTAGATGATAACTTATATGTAACACAGTTTATGTTTCAAATAATAGGTCGAATGGGATGATTGATTTTGTGGATCTTCGGAAGGTCATAAAATTGCGCCAAATTCGTCATATAAGATTTATTGTTAGAATGGACGGTAGGAAATTGTTTACATATCAATTTAAGGTTTTTATTAAATTCAATTTGGGAATTTTTCAAAGGATTATTATTAATTTTAACAAGTATTTTCATCTGATAAAATGGAATTACACTTGGAAATATAATCTATATGATTTAAAATAACGACCTGATTTCCCTTATCACTCCTCGAAATAACAACATCTCTATTTTTCTTTAGATTCATTAGAGCTTTGAAAATTTAAGTGGTAAGATTATTTTGTTTTTTACCGGTAACTATTTCATTTATCAAAATGCCTTTTAAAATGTCCTGATTTAAATTATGATCGTTGGCAAACTTAGTCCAGGTATCAAAATCGTTGAAGAATTGTAAGTTGTTATCTGAACTCTCTAACGCAAAAGACAGACCATATCCCAAAAGAAGTTTTTCATCAGGTTTAAGTACATAGTTCGATAAATTAACAATTGCATCTTGATTAGAGGAGTTATACCAAAGGCTATGTTTAAAAATGAAAAATTATGATTCAAAGATTTAATTTTCTACTTACTATACTTTTTTTGTTTGATGTGATGAATCCAATAATGCAGTAAAGTCATCCAATCTATTGGGGAAGCAGGAGTACCAATGTTGTTGCAAAATAAATTCTCTTGCTCTACAGTAATTAAGTTTAAACTATCATCCTTATGTTATTAACCCTAGCATATCAAAAAGCGAATTTTTTTTTATAATTGTTTCCCCTCCTACCTCTAAAGCAACCTAAAACTTATCTTCGATCTCATATAATTTAAATTTCAATATTAAGAAACATATCCCAAATAATATTTGTTTACAAAAAACAATTCCCTCCATTTAAAAGAATTTTTAAACCCCACAAATCAACTAACCATATTTCCCAATGTATTTATAAAAAATCCCATTGTCATCATTGCTCAGTATTTATTAGCGTGAAACTCATGACTTCTCCAGAAGGCTGTATCAGCATAAACAAGACTTACTGAATGATTCCACAAACTCTGCATTAACATTTCACCGAACGACTAACAATCACAAGATAAATATTAAAGAAGCTTCCCCTATTATTTGGCAACCAGGTTTAAAAATATAAAAAATATGGATCTGTATGACAATTTAATAATGGATAATTTTCAGATACTTCGGGAGACTTCAAGCTGGACAAAATTCAGAACTCTGTTTTTTTTTTTTTACTCTCTCAAATGTTTCGGTTGATATCAAATGAAGGCACGTGAAGACCAACCAACCTATAAATTAATCCTTTACTTATTATTTGGTTATAAAAAAATTTATGTTTAGTTGTTTCTGAGGAAGCTCTCTTAATGTAAGGAGCGAAAGCTAAAAATTAACCTACTGTAAAAGTTTTAATATTTTAATATATTAAATGTAATCAATGTGAATAAATAGTTTTATATTTGCTAAGTATATTACCATATATATATTATATATATATATATATATATATATATATATATATATATATATATTTATATATATATATATATATATAATATAGAAGTGTGTGTGTAGGGAAAGTGCGTATTGTTGATATTAGTATTTAATAAAAAAAATTACAATTATTTTAAAAAATACTTTCAAATCTATATATTATATATATATATATATATAACATATAGCTCCTAGTCACACGTTACGGCTCACAGCTATACAGATATCAGATCCCATTTCGACGTCAATATATATATATTAGCAGGGTGACCTAGCGCCTTTCTACGCAATGCAGGACTCCCTAACAATGCACACACACGACGAGACCTACTAATCCTCATCCACTATCCTATAATACATCATGACTAAAATCTTAGTATATATATATAGATAGAAATAGAGGTATATACTTTAGTTTTAACTTAGAATCAAGTTTCTTATATATATGTATATATATATATATATATATATTATATATATATATATATTTGTAGGAGCTAATCGTTAATTATTTTATTTTATAATTTTTAATTCCGGAATATTTTTAAGTAATAAACTTTCAAATTTTATGTATTATAGAATTGAGCATACGAAGGTTTAATGTTATTTTTTTCTAATCATAACTAAAAAATATTTACATGAACTCGTAAATCACTTGGAACAATTAATTATCAATAAATTCTTCACAAACTATTGCCTATTTAAGCCCACATAAAGGAAATGTCTCTGGATTATTAATGCTGGCTGCTAATCGTTGGTTTTAGATTATATGTTAATTGAAAGATAGGAAGAATTTATTGAACGTATGGTAGATTGATCTTATAATCGACATTCTAGAAACCTCAAAAATTAGGACCTTATATCATAAAGGATATTATAATGGCCATTTAAAAGGATAATAAAGCTATAAGGGGGATATATATAAATTGATGTAATAAAGGACATTTTTATTCTGGTGTGTAGGGGAATATATATAATATAGTATATTATATATATATAATATATATAATATATATATACTATATATCTAATATATTAATATATATATAATATATATATATATATATATATATATATACTATGTATATATATATAATATTAATATATACAGAGTGTTTAGTGAACATACAGCAAAGATTCAAGATGTTATTCTCTGGAGTATTCTAAGGATATTTTGTCCCTTGATGATTTTTGAAAACACGCTCTGTTTCGGAGATACAGGGGACAAAAGTTACGACAATAACAAACATTTATTACCAAACATTACATGTAAACTTTCTTAATCTACAAGAAACTGTTAAAAATGACAACCTGCAGCTAGGATGCACGAATCCAATCTACTCCTCATTGACTGCCAAACTCTTTCAAAAACACCAGGGTTGTTTCTGATTGAGTTGCACCCACCAATTATCCGATTTCGAAAGTCACCCTCAGTTTCCACCGGAGTTTTGTAAACCAATGACCTTAGATGGCCCCATAGGAAATATTCCAGGGGGTTTAGCGTCAGGGGATCGAGCAGGCCATGGTCAAGTCACTCAACAACATTTTCCAGCAATCTCCGTATTTTAGCATTTAGAAATCTATGAAGCATGCACACAAAATGCACTGGTGTCACCATTCGTGAGAAACCAGAAACCTGAGGTAGCGTGTGTCCAGAAAGGTTGTGATACATCTCCCCGGTAAGTCTTCCTGGTAGAAATACCGGTTCAATTATCGTTCTTATTGTCGACATCTTTGTTTCCCCTGTATCTCCGAAGCAGAGAGGATTTTCAAAAAATCTCAGAGGACAAAATCGTTCTTAGATGGTCACGGAATAACCCTCTTAAACTTTCGCCCTATGCTTGTATGCTAAACACCCTGTAATATATAGTATAATAATATATATATATATTATATATATATATATATATATATATATAGTATATTATATTATATATATATACTATATATATATATAATATATATATATAACCAATATATAATATATATACTATATATAATATTATATATATATATTATATAAATGTATATAATATCATAATAAGCCTATATATACTATATATATCATATAATATTATATATTAATATATTATATTATATATATATATATATAATATAATATATATATATATCATATATATATATATCCTAATATATATTATTATAAAGCCTATATAATATAAATATATATATATATATATATATATATATACTATATATATATATATATATATATATATATTATATATATATATATATTATATAAATCTAATATATATATGGAACAAAGTCCTACCTATGACCTTTTGATCTAAGTAAATTTTAAATTTTAA
>JABUQX010026871.1:12500-31865 GCA_015478945.1 Trachelipus rathkii
TTGCTCTTTCTAAACATTACTAACACTATTGTAAAAAAATGGTAAAAAGCATTCAGCCAGCAATATTCATCAAAATCTTGCTTCGATTTCATTCCTAGAAGATCATTTTCTGTTTTGCTTTCTGGTCTGTAATCGAATCTTCTCGTTCTCATGAGTAATAGCAACTTGTGCCAACGCCTCTGTTACCTTGCCTTCAAACACCTTCTATGGACTGTCCATGACATGGCACTTTGGAACTTGCATTGGCTTTTCAACAAACTTTCTTATTTCTGATATTTTGAGTTTACAAGTAAGTGGAGGTTCATAAATACTTTTTCTGAACAGTCTACTCATTTCCAACAAGGCAAGTTTGCAATTTGGATTTACTGTTGTTTTTCCTAGGGCGCGAACCGATAGGTCACCTGGTGTACTCATCCATCCTTCATCTTCCTTAAATTCAAATTATTTTCTGGACCCCTTTCTTATTGGTCTTCTGAGCATAAAAGTGTCTGAAACACCATTTCACTAAATCGAACCACGCATGACACGTATGGACTGTTGGCAAAACACAGTATTTACTACTACACTTCTTCTGAGATTCTTAGGAGCTTCGCATTGACAGAGAATTTGGCAAGGTCCTTCACCCAAGGAGCAATTTCAATTTGATTGAAAACCAGCATGGATAGTAACGCCACAATGTATTTCAGACAGCAGTTGTAAGTATCTCAAGTTTTGCCCTTTTAAGGCCATGTTTCTGAAAACCCATATGCGACAAATCCTATTTGTAGTTGTTAACCATCGAGAGTGGCTTACAGGACCAATTTCTAATAATTCCAGATAAGTTGGAAGTACACCTGCCCTTATGGCCTGAATTACCTTTTAACCATAAGCATGATCTGTTGAGAGATCTTTTTGACAAAGTGTCACTCATGACCAAAGGCTCTGGAAAGGAATATTCTTGACAAATGAGGGTATTGATTTCTTAGTTCTGTTGGCAGTATCAAACATGTTTGCCAATCTTACATCCACATGTGTTTTTGATCAAAGTTTTTCCCATCCAATTCTGTGATCAAGTGCCGCAAAGTTAGCTCATGTATGAAAAGCACAAACCAACCAGATGAGTTTACGATTCAGCTTTACCTCAACTCTTTGAATTACTTCTCCATCCCAACCATTGTTAACATTCGTTGCAAACTTTTATCAATGTTGTTTATATTTAAGACATCTACAAGATTGTTAGCAATAGCTTCAGCAGGTTTCCTTTTTGTTAAGTCTCTCTGGAGTAAAATGGCAAAGATACCTTTCACCTGGCTCACTGCAAACAGTATAATGCTCTTCTTTCACAATAATTGGAAACTGATAGACTTGAGTTATTCTGCTTGTAACATAACTTTAGTGGAATCTTTGCGTCCATCAAAAAGATACATTCAATATTGCCTTCCGGCATGAGCATGAAATTCGTCAACAAGTGATTTCATGACTTTTTCTTGTGTTCCTTTTTAATTGTATTGTGATCAAACCACAGGTCTCCTGTTTCCTTCAAAAGTGTAATCCAGCGATCAAAAATGCAGCTCTTGTATGGCCAGCTGTAGCCGTAACCGCACCAATCCCTAAACTATGCAATGCACAATGCGCCAATTGTAATGTATTATACTGACTTGTACTTGAAGTAAAAGGTACAACAAAATCATCACATGGATTTTGCAAAAGATCTTCAGATTCTTCATCTGTAACATCAGTTGGCTCTTCATCCTCGTCGGAGAAAAGAACTTCATTGATTTGATGTTAGCTCTTCAATTCCTTTTCGTGCTTATATTCAGAAAATTCTTCTTAATTTCGATCTTTCTTTGCCTCTTCTGCTTTTCAGATTGTCTTTCTGTAGCTCAGGTACATCTGGTAATCTAATTGAAGCTGTCCACAGCTCCAACCTTCTTCCTTTGACTATTACTTAAACACTAGTTCTTTGACAAGCGCGATCTTCAAATCCTAGAACAAGCAACAGGAGCCTGTGCACTTCCTGTTTACATGTCAGCACCACCTGGACAGTTGAACGCTAAAACTTGAACATAGCTTAATATCAACACTTTCAATTGAAGATGTCAAGAGCTGTCTACACTTGCTTATGAAAGCCTCTTTTCATTCCAGTTTTCCTTTGCCAAGTGATATGCTTTGGCCTTTTCCCAGTTTTCTCTATCTTTCTTCATGACTTTGACTCTCGAATTAAAGTTGTCACCACAAACAACTTGTTTGCTAACTGCCACACTTTTCAAGTTTTTGGATAAAATATCCTTTGCAAAAGTGCGCTGGGTAATTTCTGGACATTCTCTCCACTCTGCTCTCTTAGAGAAGCCCATATCTTAGAACATCACAGAGAGTTGGGAGCTTGAGAGGCTGCATTTCTGCGACCAGTACCAATGAAGTTGACTCATGTAATCTGGAAAGTGCCAGTCTTTGCCTCTTTTTATCCACCATGGATTCGAATTTAATGATTTGCAAAGTTAAGCAACTATTCGCAAAAAGAAAAGAAAAAAAAGTAAATGTAACTGTTTGCATGACTATTAATAAGAAATTAAAATAAAAAAACACTCAGCTACAATGGGTATTGCTAGTTTAAAAACTTTTACGAATGGCATTAAATTTTTTTACCAGATGTTATATGTATAATCATAAGTACATTCTTAACCTAGAGCAGAATACAGAAAGAAATCTCGGTATGTAAATGCACTTCTTTAGAAAAAGACAGTTTTGAAAAGCATTACTTGAAGAACGTTAATTGCCACGACTGTGAAGTAGCTATTTACCAAGCAAATCAATGTAATTGCCAGTTTTTGTAAATATAATTGTGAATCGCTAACCAAAACACAACTTTTTGACCCCCTCATTTTTTTAAAAAGGAAGTCAAAAAATTTGACACGCCCTAATACTACATATTTACTCTGGGTAACAGTTTCTCTATTGACTCAGTCTCTAGTATATACTACATATTTACTATATATGTATATATTATATATATAATGTTATAACTATTATATACTAGGTATATAGGGGTTTTTACGTGTGGCATTAAAATTATTTACAGATGTTAGCTAGTATATAGTATAGTATTGATAGGTAATAGTCTATTATTGATGATATATTTATAAGATATAGCGCTATATATATATATAATATATATATTATCATATATTATATCATATTTATATATTATATTATTTAGTGTTTATTATATATATATATATATATAAATATATATATTATGTATATATGATATATATGAGATATATATATATAGTAGTATATGTGGCACGATCGACCTTTTCTTGCACAGGCGCTGTCAACCACCACTCAGCGGGCAGAGCCCTATTCAAGGAGGGAGGTGTTATCACCCCTCAGAAATCAACAACTAAGGCTAAAATTTACGCAGGACAGTATGAGCTAGGTGGTAACTCAGGTGTTGGGGGAGATTGAAATTCGGATGTAGGGAAACACGGATGTGAAGATGGGAAATGAGGGAAAGCCACCAGAACAGATGTAGCAGGAAAGAGAAGGAAGCCACCGCAGGGGCGAATCTAGGCCCTGGAGTTAGATACAGCAACACAGAAACTACAATTCGTGCAGACTTAACAGGAGCCACCCCTATTTCTACGGAAGGGCGACGCAAAGGGTTGGACGGTACGCGTGAGGTGATTAGCTCCCTCGCAGCACTTGCCGCTGCTGGGGTTACCAAGTAGAAGAAGAGGGATAAAGCCACCCAACATCGCCGCCGCGAAAGATAGAGGTCAAGTGAACTGGGAAAGTACAGAACAGTTGTATACAGCCTTTTGGATCTTTTGACTCCGGACCCTGTCGGCAAAGAAGACCGTGGGTGATAACATAGGCTCCCCCCAGATATGAGAGCAGTACTCCATACAAGGGCGGGTGTGATGCCGCTTGTTATAGTCAGTGGTAAGTAAACTGAGAAGAAGGGAAAAAAGGCTTCTCGCAGATCTATAACAGAACTCCCAGGTTTTTCTTGGTAGGCGCGCCACCGCCATTAGCACACCGTTTTGTGGATCTGTACGAGGTTTCCAAGACATTTTTTTTGTGTATGTTAAGGCTCAAGGATGTTTTATTGTCGACAGTGAGTAGACGAGAGAACCGTCCGAAAGAGATAGGAATAGTTGAAGGTTGTGACTTAGAGGGGAGTGATTTGTTAGAAAGTTGAGTTTTTTTAAGAATTTGAAGTTTCACAAGTCAGGAAGTCGACCCCGCCAACCCCAGGAATCTATTCACAGATCCAAGCGGACGAAGTAACGAATTCGGAAAAGTATAATTTATAGAACGCATGAGGGCAAGCATTCTAAAGTAATTAAGAAAGTAGCTCAGGTAAGTTGAAGAATGAGTCTGTAAGATAATGAAGGGTGTCGAGTCATCGGCATTAAGAGTGAATTAGAATGTTAGAGTGCCAGAGTGAAAGAATCGATAATGTGGAAAAAGTAAGGGAAATTATAGTAGGTGAATCTAAAGACATTAAACCCTGAGGGTGTAACACCACGGTATGACAGAAAGAGGAAGAAGGTCGCGCCCATCAATTAACAGCCGATATTGAGCGATTTGGAAAAAAAAACGAAGACATAAGTAAGCAAAAGAGAAGGAGGAAACCCAAAGCGAGGGGGAGCTTGGAGAGCAAGTGACGCGTGCCTACCCGGGTCGATAATTCGCTGGAGTAATATTGTCAAAAGCGCCACCAACGCAAGGTCCTTCCCCGTAGTTTCCTAAGGTCATTTGGAAAACCATAAATCGGTAAGATAGGAAAGGTTTATATCGCCAGTAAACCTCGATCGCCGAAAGCCGTAACTGCGATCGGAATGAAGAAGTGAATGAGGGATTGTCCAGATGAATCAAGAATTGAGGCAGTTGAGGGAGAGTTTTTCAAAGATCTTTTAGATAGAATACAAGTAGAAGAGCTAGTTAGGCGGATAGAGGTTTGGAAGGACTCAGAAACGGTTCCTTTTTCGGAAAGTAGGTTGGACAGTGTAAAGTGCGCAGCACGTAAGCGTGCTTCCAACACTGAGGGAAAGTGGTTAGAGTTGAGGATCATAGAGAACCTTATAGTAACGAGGGGCGGGATTAGCACCTAAGCACACTCCCTCAAACTCGGGGAGGAATGCCATTTCCCGGGCCACCCGCCGCTTCTAACGTTTCTGTACATGATTTCAAGGAGCCCAATGCACCCGATCAAAGTAATCAACAGGCAAAGGCATTAGGACACCTGAGGAAGGAGGAAGGAGGAGGATGAGGAATACCCAGAATCGTCGCTAGGGTTGAGTCGTTAGAGGGAAAACCAGGAGCCCGAAGAGTGGGGCCTTTGTCAGTTGATCGGAGACATTGAGCGTGACCAAGATACCGAGTCAGAGCTCGAATAAGAGGAGGAAAGACAGTTTTACAGAGTTGTTAAGAGATGTTTTGGCAAGGAGGTGCCTAAACAGAGGCTTGCAGGAGAAGAACCAAGGAGGGTGCGCACTTTGGGGATGAAAAGCCCGCTTTGCTTCGTCGGGAAGAGGTATGGTAGGTCACCACGGTGCATGGACGATTTCTAGGATCTCTGAATGAAGAGATTAGGCAAGAGTTGATGAGGGAAACGAGAATTTCCCTACTCCCGGATAGCGCGAGCCTTGTGCTCGTCGCGTAATGCGCGAAAACAAGCAGGCATACGATGAGACAATATATTGGAGAAGAAAGATTTAGTCGAGAGGAGGAAAATGAATGAACCTGCGCATCCCGTCAACGATTACAGCTCCCACCTTATCGGCAGACGTAGGCGAGGCTATACGAAACGGAGCTGTCATCCCTAGACCAAAGCAGGTTCATTCGTTAATATAGGGTAGACAAGCAAGCCGTGCACACCCTCCCCCAATCAGCCCGATCCAAGTGCCAGAAAAAACGCGTTTGGGCAGGATGGAGCTGTTGGAGGAAGTTAAGTATTAATATAGTTTAGGATATGAGAGTTCGCATAGTTGACCAAGATAGAGAGCGGAACAGGGGGTGGGTGTATTTATGAGAGTGTGAGCGAGTAAGGGACGTTATCGATGGGTGAAACTTATAGGTCAGAGTGATTCGGTTTTCAAGAATATGATTGGGGACGAATCCGGAATGTTGTTGGGAGGACTTTAATTAGTTTTGCTCCAGATCGTTGAGAATGGCTATGATTCGGCCTCCTCCCCGTCACTCTAACAATTCACAAGTATGAGTGAGATCGCCACCATTCCAGTTTTTGTTGTGTACCATCTGGAAGAACTTCCCTAAATAATTAGAGATCCCAAGATTGGATGAGCAAGAAGCTTATACACAGTCTCGGTGAGAAGCAGTAAGATATTCAAAGAAAGGGAGGTGAAAATCTGTTCTGTTAGGGAGAACAGATAGCAGACAAGCATAAAAAAAACGGAAAGATGAGAAGGAAGAAAGATTTTAAGCCACAGAACATCGAAGTTAGGGATTCAAAGATTCACGAGAGTTGGTATACAGGTGGTTTATGTTCACGATAGGCACATGACCTCAGCCCCTTTTAACGAAACTTATGAAAATATATTATTTCAAAATATATAACGAAGTTTAGGAAACAATTCTTAGCCATCTGTTGTCTCAGACAAGAGCAAGATGGTTGGGTTCCGAGTTAGAGAGGGTGGTATATCCACGGATGCCAGAGTTAGAGAGTAATGCCGCGTGATCGGTTGGTAAAGTCGATAGATAGTTAGAAAGCCGCGCCTGCGCAGGGCCAAATCTGCAACGACCACGCACACACAACCCACAATCAATCAAAAACAACATGACAAAAACAATCAGAACAGACAAAAAAAAAAAAAAACGAAAAGTTTTAAAATTGGATTAAAACTATGTGTGGATCACTAAAAAACGTAAATGATTTAAAATGCTAAAACCGTATTTCAATAAACCAGTACCACAATTTAAATGAAAGAAGCTTTAAAGCCACGCATTCACACACGCCAACAGAATATATATATATATAATAATATATATAGATATATATATATATATTATATTATATATATATTTCAGTTATTACTATTAATTTTTATATATATATGATTAATAAAAGCTCTTTTATCTTACATATTAAAATACAATGAAAATTATCCATAAAAAAACTGTTCAGCAGTTAAAACTCTCCATAAGTACTCCATTTTATAAGAGTTAAAATATTTCCTTAGAAAAATTAGTCTTGTGTGGAAAAAGCCGAAATATAATTTATATTATCGATTAGTGAAGATAGTCCCAATGTGTAGCAAAGAGACTCTTAGATAATGTAACAGTGTTGACAGCATGTGATTCTGACTGAAATCTTGTAAAGAAGAGGAGAAAGTCAATCGCTCTTTTTTTTCCTAAAAAAAAAAAAAGAAAAAAAGAGAGAAAAAAGAAAAAAAAGCTGTTAATCTAATTTTAATGTTTTGGGGACCTGTGATGTTATTTATTTTTTTAAAACTCTTGTAACGATGACTTATAGTTTTAGTTCAATATTGCTAGTCAATTAGATTATATATATATGTATATTATATATAATATATATATATAGATATAATATGTATGTAGATATATATATAGGCTATATAATATAAATATATATATAATATATATATATGATGTGTATGGTTATATACATAAATAAATAGTTAGTAGTGTGTGTTACTGTTTTTATTAATACTAAATATGTTATGTAGTATTAGTATATATATAGTATATTATTATGATTATAGGTATATATATAAATATCGTTATATATATATAATAATGATATATAAATAATATAATTATATGATTATATATATAATATAAATATATAACTGCTGTATAGTTAAATATATAATAATATATATTATATATATATATATACGTATATTATAATATATATATTATATATATATAATTTATATAAATATATATATATAATATATATATATGGTATATTACATATATATATAATATATATATATTTATACATAAAAATTAAATTATCACTATATATATAATAAATAATTTAAAACTTCCAAGTATCATTTGTTATCCAGCTGTGGATATGTATTCAACCTATAATTATTAACATACACTTCAACACCGTAAGAGTAACTGTCCATCCACTACATACATACATATAAATCTTAACTTTTTATATATTCATAATGTATACATTCAAACCCCTCCTTATTACCACACTACCTATCCAAATCTCTCATAACATATACAACCAATCCTCTCAAAATACTCTTCAGATCTTTAGGTTCGCGACACAAAACCAAATCTATTTATCAATATATACATTAAACTGGAAGTATAGGTTACCCTCAACCTCTTCTTCCTAATTTTCATTCCATCGATATCTATAAACACCTTATAATTATATATATATATAAATATATACATATATATATTTAATGTATATTGATATATAATATATATATATATGATATCCAAGTATAATATATATATATATTATATATATATATATATATATTAATATCAATATATATATATTTAATAATATATATTATATATATTAAGTATATAATATATATATAATATATATTATAATATTTAATATATAGTATTATATATATTATATATATATTATATTATATAAAAATATATATAATATATATTTATAATATATAATAATATAATATATATATATATATAGATATTAGTATATATATTATTATTAGTATATAAAGGTATAAATAATAATTAGAGTGCTCAGCTTAACGTATATATAAAAGGCTGCACGTAACTAAGTACGGTACATTTGGATAATAACTTATTTATATGATCAATAATATATATAATTTATCAAGTGATATCAGTGATACACTGACAATATTTTAAAGACTTAAGGTTCCTCAATTTTTTATTCAGGGTGCAAATGAGTATTGGTTTAATTTGAAAATATTAATGATTAAATTACTTTTATACAACTAATATGTATAATATATATAATTTAATTATTAATAAATAAAATATAATTATAAAGAAATATAAAATTATAATATATATAAAATAACTATTATTATTAAATTAGATTCTAATACATAATAATTTATCCCTCTCCTTGGAAGATAAAGTTAACCGCTTTCTGATGAAGCTTCTGAAGGGGGAAAAGATTAATTGTTAAGCATTCGACTTTATATATTTATAATTTATAGATAATTTATGCTGACTAAGTTAAACTCTTTCCCCCTTTAAGAGGAGGGGGGCATTCCCTCAAATATATTATAAGTCAAATTTCACATATATTTATTAGATACCTAAATTACATTCAAATCAGCATTACTAAAGTATGTATAATATCATTTATATAGTTAGTACTATTAAAATATATATATATATATATAGTTTAATTTATATATATATATAATCTTATATATATCTTATTAATTATATCATCCTTAAAATATATAATACGTTATATATATATAATGGTAATTATGTAGCTAATCTAGTACGTATTAATATATATAAAAATTATGATTATATATATACATTTAAAGATTGCTTTATATATATACTATAAAGGATACTGAAAAGATAAATTATAACGTATTTATTTATTACCTAATAAATAGTATATTTATAATATGATAAAATTCATATGGTCTAATTTTGAATTATATTACTAAATACGCTGAGAATGGCATTCGTTATACTATTAGCTATATACTATATATAATATTATACCTAACATATATTAACTATACTAATCCCTATTAACGATTTGTACCGCATATCTCTAATATAATATATATATATATCTACCTTAATCATTATATAATACTCTGACAAAGACATATATAATAAAATATATATTTATAAATTCCTACTATCTATAAGTATTTTATTCCACTATAATAGTAGATTTTACAATAGCAAAATTTCCCTATAAATTATGGTACACCTATATTATTATATAAAACTTAATATATATGTATTATATATATAACTATTATATATAAAAAGACTAGTAACAGTACTATATTTCTTTTATTATTTATTATACATATATATATATAGGGATATATATATATTAAACTATATCTAATATATTGCCAGTAACTAATCTATCCCCTAGCCATTTAGGGCCTTTATATTATATACTCTCATAGTACCTTATTATATTATGATATATAGTATATCAGTATATACTAATTTATATGCTAATACGGTATAATACTTACCTTGACTCAATACTATGATAACAAATATAGGGCTTGATATATAAATATGTCCTCCCTCATTCATAATAACTACTCATTACATTTTATACAATATAAAGTAATATATTATATAATTAGGGACGACACTACGTATAGCTCTGTCTATTTGTCACCAAACTCTAAGAATTATCCTAAATAAACTCCAAAACATAAATATTATTTTTTTTTTTAATTACTACGTTATACTATAATAAAGTATACTTACTACAAAATATATATTAATAATCATATATATATTATATACTCACTTCACTTGCATTATATATATATATATAATGATTTATCGAGTGAAGTCCATATAATAATCCTCTCTATATTTGAATACTTATTATTTTGGATATCGTTTATTAAATAGATTTTATTCTTCTAAACTACGATTATACAGAAATAAGAAAAAATCATTATCTAACTGTGTGACAAAGTTATTGACCCTATACAAAGTATGGATTTTCCTCAAGCCACATTTATCCTTTTAGTCCTCTTATTAAATTTATTATATATAATTAGTAATAATATTAATAAAAACTACTTTGTTGATATTTATCGTTTTCCTTCCACCTAACGTCCACTTACAACCTAATGCATGTTGTATTGTGTAATATGAGATATAGTTATATATATATTATTTCCAATATCGATATAAATATTTTATGTATAGTGAACTTTTGTCTCTATATAGTAGTATATTACTAAACCTTGTAACCAGAAATATTTTTCCCTGTGAACTCTCCCTTTTGCTCACAAAGATAAATTCTTATTTATCAGTTTAAATATTGGAACCCTATCTACATGCTTTTAATAGTTGTGTATGGACTCTGATATACAGCATATGGTAAGTTTAGAACGTCAACCAACGGCCACAACACTTGAATTAATTACTGTATAACATCAATGTTATAATCGTTACTCACGCTTTATTAATATTTAACCCCCACATCTCTAATACTTACGTATCTCCGCTCTCGCATAGGGACTCTAATATTGTTTGTGGACCATAATATCATACCACCAAATATGTCCCATTATTGTGACACTCCATCAACTCGTCTTCATATATCTTAATTCTCAATAATTTCAAAAATCAACCTTCTATCTATATAGATAAGTCTTCATCAATGTTTTTTCTTTTTTGACAATATGTAAGTCTAAGCTTTCCACCTCTAATACTTTTAGACATTAGAATTAGTTCTTTAATCTCTTTTTGCCTGACCAACAAAAAGATTTAAATAGCGCACGTTATCTGTAACTTTTTTTATTTTAATCGACACAAAAAATCTCATTACTGCATTTTATCAAATATTTTTCATGATTTCTCGACTAGTACATATAACTTGTCACATTGGTGTAAGAACACAATATTATTTTTATGATTATATTTGTTTTAAAAGCTCGTGAGTACATGTGGTTAGAATCAGCCTGGCACGATTGTAACAGTTAACGTGAATAAGCAACAATCTCAATATCAGGCTCAAGACAAAAATTGACGTATAGTGACTGAGCGGTTTAGATTAATATACTTATATTAATGTATAACAGGTATACTCAACCAATATACAATAAATTTATATATAAAAATTGTTTTTATTAAATATTCTAAATATAATAATTTATATTTTGGAGTATTTGTAATATATATATAGCGACATAGTGTGCTAAGATAAAAAAAATTTAATTGATAAAAGTGGAATACTGTCTTACATTTAAGTAACTTTATAATAAAATATATATGTAAATATAGGTTTAAGAAACAAATATTTGAAAATTAGGTTTTGTGATTTTTAATCAGAAATCACTCCAGTTTTAAATATGTAATGAACTTAAAATAAAATGAGCATAAGGAGAAATATTAATCTTCTCAACATGGTGAGAAGGCTTAATAATACTAATATACTCATCATGTATATAAGCATCGTACATGAAAATTAGCTCTCCTACTTATGGTTTCAAGTAACTCGCAGAACATCGAATAAGTTAACTTAATATGTGAATCTATATGACAAATGATACTCATAATAGAAGATTCAATTTCGTTTAACAAACTGACCTTCACCTTTTGTTTTGTGAAATGAAGGGTGCAATTCCAAAGTTTTAAAATTTAACTGTACAATTATTCATACATTACTGAAGGTTTTTCATAAAGAACCTTCCGTCTCAAAACTAGGAAATTATAAATAATATTCATTAAAGAAAACTTAAGCGGTGATAACTTGGAGCGTTATTTCTCAGATACAAATGTGAATTACTTAAGACAATGGAAAATAAATTTCTTAAGAAAACAAATGACAAACGAGAACTGCCACACATACATTGAATAAATGGATTTTAGGACACCTTTGATCTAATTTCACCCCTCACATTGCATTTTAATTTTGCATGAGTAATTAAGTTTTTAGTTTTGCTTTGTTTATTCTACCCGAAGGAGAAGATACCTGTATGTCCCGCGCCAGATAGTGAAGAGCGATGTGCAAAACCCTGAAAGATTATTTCGTAATATAAAAACAGCGATTCGGAATTTACGACATTGTATACGTAATACTGTCCCTATAAGTTACCTCCCTCCCAGTTTCGTACTATGAAAACTCCTTTCAGAACTCCAACTACAAGATACGTATTGGTCGCGCTGAATCTAAGAGATACTTTTGTTATTATTATATATTATATCTGGAACTTTTTGGTGCAGAATTTGTATGTTATCAATTATTAGCATTTCATTTTACACGATTTCAGTGTTAATTGATATACTTATAGAGCTATGGTGAACTTGAAACAAGACTTTAAAATAACTAGCAATTTCAGCTAAGAAGAACGAAATGATGGGATAGAGTAATAGTATTTTCTGCTTAAGTATTAGGATGAGTAAAGAATACGTGATAAGACGAGAGTCTATAGGTATTTGGTCAAGAAAAAAGTAGAGATGGGCTATGGAGGATAGTAGATAGCACAGATCACAAATCTCCTGGTTCACTTATGATGGTGAAGCTCAAAATAAGCACCTCTCGAGTAAATAAAGTGAGAAGAGGTTTAAGTGATCTATTCAATTATTCTGTTTATAATAGTATAGTTAAAGTAGTCTCTCAAATTTACGTGGGCTTAGTAAACACCTTATATGAAGAAAGTAAATTAATTAGGAGTAAGAAGCACTACTCAGGCCTAGGTCAGGCGTTAGTGATCCATATATTGTGTTGAAACATGGTGGTCTGAAGCCTTTAATAGGACTAGGGAATGGAAATCGGAAAGTGATGATAAGTATTGATATATGATGATAGTATGACAGCGGTGCCATGGTAAGAGAGGATAAAATTAGAATGATCGAGAAAGAAGTTGTATATTGGATTATATAATATTAATTTAAGCGGAGTGAGGTTAGGATGTGTTATGTCTCCTTGTAGTTTATTTCTCAATTATGTTATATTGTAGATTTAGGGTTAGAAAGAATTTATAAAGGTTAGAACATACGGTAGCAGAGAAGATTGGTAGTGTCGAATGATGGAGTTAATGAAAGAGGAGGTGGAGGGTTCCATACATATTATAATGATGAGTAATTTGAATTTGGTTTTTTGTGAGCGCGAATCTGAATTGGAGAGTTTTGATGAGGAAGAGTAATTTATTAGAGAAATAGTTGGAACAGTAAAATGGATTGGGATCCGATAGTATAAAAGGAGGAGGTATTAAAAGTAGAACCGTAGCTTATGAAGAAGGAAGGTTAGGGAATTATGGTTCGTTATGTTAGATGCGGCAGTACCGGCACAATATAGGGGTGTGAAGTAATATGTTATGATTATGGTGTAGCAGCACTGGAACCGAATGTAGTTTACTTGGAGTTGATAAATATTATTAGACCTCATAGTGGAGCTGTTGAGATCTCCAGAGAGAAGGATGTTTATTTTATTTTCGTGAAGGTTGGAATGCGACCGAGAGCGTAGATCCCAGTAAGTAAGGAGAGAGTTAAAATCCGTGTTTCTAAATGGCATAAGTAGGTAGAGAGAGGTGTGGTAGGGTGCCAATTTTAAGAATACGAATAATAGATAGTTTAGAAGTACTAGTTAAAAGGGTATCTAAAGTCTTTCAGTGCTAATATGAGGTCCTACACTGAGGTATGGTGTGTATATAGCTTATGTATAATGTTTATAGATGTAGTTAGAGAAGTGGATAGCGATGCATTAAGGTCTGGAAATAAGATGGAATTATGTTAAGAATCGTAGAGTATATCAATGTTACTTTCAGAACAGTGTAAATTTAATCATGTTAGGGAGAGAGTTGTTTAAAGTTTGTGTAGATAGAATATGAATATAAAATGAGTTGGACAGAATGATAAAAATACTGATATCATGCCCGAGGAGTTGATAGAGTGATGTTGAAGTCAAAAAGGTTAGAGTATATAAACTATATTGATTGTAGAAAATAATAATGGAAAAAGAGATCTCTAAACCCGCGATCTACGCATGGAATGGTTTTGTGTTCAATTTAGGAGAAAAGAGAAGGGATCGTTATGAGTCGATGATTTGGTTCGTAACCTAACAGGAATCGTAATAGTTGGTTCAGTATTGCGAACTAGTAAGAGAGAGATATTTCGGGGGGAAGGGCCCATGGCCCGCGCCTGGGAAGGACTCCCACAACGCAAAGGAGAAGTGAAGAGTTGTACGCCCGTCAAGAGATAAATGAAGGTAGTTTGAGCCAGCATGTATAGGAGTGAATTAAAATGTATGAGTTTTGTTAACAAAAAAGTTTGGAAGTAAAACACGAGCTCAGGAGCTCATTATAATCTTAAGAAAATGAGAAGGTGACAATGGCTTGAGATGTTTTATTAGTGAGAGAGGTATGTTGAGTGTGAAAGCCCATTCTCTGAGGCCAAGGTATGGAACCCATAACACCACATGTGACAGGATGTGACCATTGTATGAGGCTCATGCGTATCGCTTTCGGTTCACTGTTTGAAGCTCTACTATGAGTTATAATTTTCTTGACTGCTGACGAAAAAGTATACTCACATAAAATGGTATTAAGGGGGCATTGTAATAAAGGTTGGACTTTGTTTTTGGACTTTCTCTTACTAATTAATTCTTCGTGATAGACTCGAGCACTACAAATAAACTATACAGAGACATAAGGTTGATATGTTATCTAGTATTTGATACATATTTATAGCGCATTATACAAAAATACATTTGCAAATACTGCTTAATATTATGTTCTTATATCTACGATTTTCATTTTGTATTTTATTACTAATTTATAAATTATAAGTTTAGTGTTTTATTTAGGCGTTTAAAGTGACAAAATACCTCAAAATATATATTTATCATACAATAGATAAACAATTTCAGGTTATTCATAGTGTATATTATTTCTAATAAATTGTTTGAATATATACGCCCCATTGTACTCTTACTCATCACATTTTACTCTACGCTCTGCTCTTTACTGCTCAGGCTCTCTTTCGTGTTTCGTCTCCTCCCTTCAATTGTTTTACACTATACATAACAATACATCTCATCATTCATACTCTTCATATAATACCCCATGCAGTACTCTCTAACTTCTTCTTCATCTTCTCGTTCGATAATATTAGTGCATTATCCTGAATGTTGATTTTTACGTTAACAGGTAAACATATAGTGTAATCTTCGTAAACTCCTCGATACTCCACTCTTCTACCTCCGTCTAGAACTCCAGACTCAACCTATTTATACGCCAAGCACCCTTTACCCCTCGGCATACCAACTTATATCAGCATTCATACAAACATCAACATATCAATTGCAGTTAATCATTCAGCATCTACATCCAGTATGAAGGTTAACCTACCATGGCAAGAAAATCTATAGACCTGATAAGCGACCGTCCCAAATCACTAACTCCACTGACACATAACCCACCCCAAGCCGACCACTCCAATCCAAAGCCTCATTGAGAAAACATCTCCTCGTCTCCCATTTGCTGTTTGCCTTCGTCCTTCCGAACGCAGCAATATGACATTATGTCGTGTTATGTACACTTTTCCTTCTATCTCGCTAGACAAAGATACAATATGAATTCTGAATGTTTCTAAATACTAAAGGATAGATTCGAAAACTCTGAAATATTTTTATTCCTACCCTATTTTAGACCCTCCCTTAACTACCTATAAATATCAATCATATATCTGGATAACAAGTGCATTCAAGATAAATAGTTAGAGTCTTCTGATGAGGGTGAATTTTTTGTAAAATCTCGAAAAGGATAAACGCAATAACCAAGATTATTAAATATAAACCAAATCCAACCAGTTACCACACCAACTACGTATTGTTTGATAACCTAATAAAACCTATGTGTTTGATAATAAATTCACCTCTCAGAAATTGTAATTTATTGCTGTGCTCTGAGGGATCAAGGTTTAAATCAGATCTTGTCACACAACCACTAATGAGAGGTACAGTTATTGTCCAATTGTTAAAATACTAAATTAGCTGTCTTTGAGTCTCAATTATATGTAAATAGAGTAGTGATTCTTACAATACTATCGTGAAAAAAGTTATATTGATGCGCGAGACCCCCAAGGTACAACACGGGACGACCAATTAGTGATAAATATACACATTTGATCTCCGAACTCATTTGATAATATAAAATAGTATTCTTCCTCGAAATAATCCGAAACTTTTTTACACAATGAATTTCTCTTCCTTTTGTTTGTGAGTTAGACGTACTAACTACTGTAATAAGAAACCATCCTGCCAACCAATAGGAGATTAATGGAGTAGAGGAATAATAGAGGCTCCTCTTGCTTCGTTGAGGTTGTTGTTGTGTGTTGAGATTAAGTATGAGAGGACGATGGATACATACATATTAGGAGATGACGGGAAAGTTACGCAAATTGAGATGACATTATGAATAGGTTGAGCAATTTTTTCGTGAGCTGGTCGGTTGGTTAAACTTACTCTATAACTTACTTCAGGTCATGAAAATTCTCCTACCCAAACCTCGCTAAACGCATCTTAGCTGCGTGAGGACCATTGTTTCGGGAATGTTATATTTTGATAATTAGTACTAAAGCACTGGAAAGATGTTTGCCTAAGTGTCTTCGCTAAAGTTTTGTGATTGAAAAAACTCTGAGCGAGAGAATATGTTCTTATATTAGGTGAATATGTCTGTGATTGGAGGACTAACCGTTGTACCTTATTCATTCAATCAGCAGTTGACTTAGGCACTCCCATTGCAATAAATCAATTAAATAAACAATTAACAATACATATTATTATGGATATTCTCAAGGATGTGGGAAAATGAGAGACACACCACAAAAAAGTATAAAACTCGAATGTTTCAAGTAACACGGAGAGAGATCGAAGGGTAAAATCTTTGTATTAATTAATAACTGACTTATAGACAAAATTAGCGAGAAGTAGAGTGAGGATTACTAAATTAATCGATATCTTCTTGATGGCCAGATTGTCATTTTGTTTTGCGGGAGAACGAAGATTTCGAATAATAGGCGTGTATTGGATTAGTGCAATCCTGATTGTTTTCATTTTTGTTATGGATTCTGATCATATAATAGACTATAAAAGCCTTTCTAGATAGCCTACATATAAAAATAGGTTCAAAAAAATAAAATGTGTTATATATAATATTATGTTAGTGTAGGCAATTTTTAGAGTGTTATGGAACCACAGTTGTGTTAAAGCATAGTGATATATATGTCTTGATATCACAAATCTATTCACCCTTTATCCTTTCTGGTAACTATGAGTAACACCCGCATGAATCCTCAAAAATGTAATTATTGATATATTTTTTGGGGTGTCTCTCCTCTGCTCAAATATAACCACTATATAATATTAAGAACCCCGAAAAAATGTAATTGGATTAGAAATTGCAATTATTAAGAGGTCTGTCGTACATCAAGAATTACCTCCTCCTTGACGTACAAATGCCGCTTCCTGGAGCGTTTATCGGTCCAGGTGTTCCTCCAGAACTCACCACTCTCTCACACATAAAGCTCGGCTAGTATACCAGCCATTTACCAACCTCTAACTGTCTAATCATACCCCACAGTAAGTTTAATTCTTTAGAAATAAATATATAATATGCTCAATTAATTTAATAAAGCACCTAATTGTGAAGTAGAGTTGGTGCCTATTCATATTTGATCTAAATAATTATATTTTATATAAATATGATTATTATCAAAAATATGGTTCATAAATGATAAAGATTTATGTAAAGATTTTAGAATGAGAATTTTATACAAGCAATATTATAATTAAATAATTATATTATAAAAAACTATAAATTATTAAGATATATATATATATAATATTTTATCTCCTTTGCTCCACCTTAATTATATAATTTATATTCTTGCTAGAATCTTTAATGAATTTTTACATATAACTCAATAATAATATCATATCGCTTTATAACAATAAGATAATTAAATTTACATTACTTATATTATATGAAGTATACAGATAAAATAGTGTTATTATAACTTGCAATATAAGTTTGGGTAAAGATTTCAAGTAATTTAATTAAGATATATGCTGACCTAAATTTATATATAATCTATTTAAGAAGGTATATTTCATATGGACCGTAAATAGTAGGTATTAATATAATATAACTTAAACAGCGTAATTTAGTGGATACTCGACGAAATGTTCATAACATAATGTAAGATTAAGTGGTGACTTTGTTACTTGTGATGCGTTTAACGAATGATAGTGCTGTTCGTGAGAGCGTGTGTACTTGAAGTGCAATATTCTAAGTAGATACTTGTACTTTGTACAATTAGTTCGGCTAGTAACCCGTGAGACAATAAAGTTAGAGCTCTATAGTAATAATTGGTAGCGTATTGTCAAAAATGTATACTTGAAGGCAGCAAAGCGGTACTTTATATACTTAATGTGATACATAATATATATATTATGAACTGTAGAGTTTTGAATGTTAGTATTAATTTATATTAGCCTAATATATATAATATCGGTATAAGGTACTAGATTGCAAAGTTTTCTAAACCTCATTTTTATATTTAATACGGTAGTAATAGAGCTCAGCTATTCTAGTGTCTTGTATGGGAGGATAAAGTTAATATATATATATATACTCAATATCATCAATCACTCTCGTTAATTGTTTCATA
>JABUQX010026872.1:0-2500 GCA_015478945.1 Trachelipus rathkii
ATGATACCACATAGCCGTACCTTCTCTCTAGTTCGATCATTTGTCATGTTATCTCTTTTACTCTGCCAGCATTATTGTTAGGGGTGTCATTTCATGAGATTGTACTTTCTTCCCTTCACTTATTGCTCCATATATCAATATCGGTGTTAGAGTGATCTTGAAATTAACCTTCTTTGACTGTAAAGCCTAAGACTTCGGAGCTAAAGTCACAGAGATGGTGCAAAAAAAAAAAATTTTTTTTTGAATGTAGTTGGAATCGGAGCAAAAAATTATATTTTTTATTATAAATAAAATAAAGGTTTCCGGAGCTCGAGTTAAAGTCTGATATTTTAAAGTGATGGTGGCAAAAAAATTACGAGCTCCAAAGTCCTTCTGTAAAGGCATACTCGCTTCTTTCAGGTATGGTTAGTAAGCTCCCACACATCTAACGTATTTGACTATTCTCACTTCGCGACGTCGCTATCCACTCTTCCTCTCTCTTCACTTTCAAAATGCATCCAAGATTCTCTCTCTCTCTCTCTCTCTCTCTCTCTCTCTCTCTCTCTCTCTCTCTCTCCTCTCTCACTCTCTCTCTCTCTCTCTCTCTCTCTCTCTCTCTCTCTCTCTCTCTCTCTCTCTCTCTCTCTCTCTCTCTCTCTCTCTCTCTCTCTCTCTCTCTCTCTCTCTCTCTCTCTCTCTCTCTCTCTCTCTCTCTCTCTCTCTCTCTCTCTCTCTCTCTCTCTCTCTCTCTCTCTCTCTCTCTCTCTCTCTCTCTCTCTCTCTCTCTCTGTCATCTCTCTCTCTCTCTCTCTCTCTCTCTCTCTCTCAAAAAAAACCTCTCTCTCTCTCTCTCTCTCTCTCTCTCTCTCTCTCTCTCTCTCTCTCTCTCTCTCTCTCTCTCTCTCTCTCTCTCTCTCTCTCTCTCTCTCTCTCTCTCTCTCTCTCTCTCTCTCTCTCTCTCTCTCTCTCTCTCTCTCTCTCTCTCTCTCTCTTCTCTCTCTCTCTCTCTCTCTCTCTCTCTCTCTCTCTCTCTCTCTCTCTCTCAAACTCTCTCTCCTTCCTCTCTCTCTTATACAGAAAGAAGAATAGAGTAGCAGCAATATATATATATATGGTATATATATATATATATATATATAGTTATATATATATATATGATGTATAAATATGTTATGATTATATATGATTTACTATATACCTAGCTATCTACTTATAAATATATATATATATATATATATATATATATATATATATATATATATATATATATATATATATATATATATATATTTTTTTTTTTTTTTATTTATTTATTTATTTTACCACGACAATCGGGGGAAAGGTTACTATTTTATGTTTTTCCCGACCAGTGGGCCCATACAAGTGGAAAGGTGCACAGTTATCAGGGTGATAGTAACCCCAGCCTCAGTCTGAACCAAGTCAAGATATTCCAGCCATCGGTGGGCATGGCTAGGCTCTGGACTCACAGACCTACTGTGCGTGAGGCGAATAGGAATGTAGGTGTCTGTATGTGTATTAAAGGTTGTACCGTTGTATGTGTTGGCTATGGATGAGTGAGGTGAGGGTATTGAGATTAGTGTATTAATACACTATGCCGTAAACTGTAATGAATTACAGAAAATCTCCTACAAACGGCAATTTTTCGTGTCCGTCCTGGTGACTAGTCGAAAGTACAAATCCCGTTTGACGAGGACTCGAACTCACGACCCTAAGCGTGCAAACGCACCACTATATATATATATATATTAGCATATATATATATATATATATATATATATATATATATATATATATATATATATATATATATATATATATATATATTATATATATATATAGAGTGTTCGTTCTATATAATCATATAGCTGTATTATATTTATATATATATATATATATATATATATATATATATATATTGGCGATATCCCGAGTCTGAGTCCTGGACTGGAGAGCTAGGCCAATTTTAACGGACTCGGACAAATTCAGCCTAGTCACTCCATTGCCGATTCTAGCAATAAGTAATATGGGGACTGAATTATTATTATTATTATTATTTTTTTAAAAATAATTTTGTACTTTCATACTTTTATAAATTTAACGTGCACAGAACAGACGAGGACAATTGCAAATTCAATTAATTTGACTAGTTCACCAACCCTGAACTACTACTACATATGCAGGTGTATATTATGAAAGCACATCAAATAAAATTACTCTTCAATGAAAATAAAAATGTAAAGATTTCGAAATGGCTCTGTCAAGAACGTTCTATTAGCTAAGTGACAAAATAATTGAAAGATTTTCTGTGATATTTCTCTGATGATAAAAATAGTAAGGCAGTTATTAAAAATATGTTTTGATTGGAGTTTCCTCGAAAACGGGAATCACCCTAAGTAAATAAAGGACAATAAAATCTAGGTTTATTCAATTAAATAAATGTTCATACATACTTACTACTTTTTATACTAGAACAATCTTGAATCAGGATCTGGGCTAAGTA
>JABUQX010026872.1:12500-25000 GCA_015478945.1 Trachelipus rathkii
TTTGCTGCATATAAAGGTCATCATTACGCAGGACCAGGAAATCACTTTTGTAAGTTAATAATTTTATCTTATTTTGTCAAATATTTTGTTATGTTCATCAAATGGAAGGTTGAACCTTATGTTTTATGTAGAGTAGAGTTAATTGAATCAGATTTAATTTGTTTAGTTTCTTAGTAAGCTGAGGTTTTATTAACGTAGTTATTAATGAAACTATAAAATTGAATGTTGAAGCTAATGTGAGTTAGTCTTTAGAATAAGTGATATCGCTATTTGGTCGAATTTTTTTTTGGAATATTCTTTCAAGGTAATTAAATTCTGAAAAATTCTATTATAACATTTAAACAATAAAAATTTTTTTTTGCAGATAACCTTCAATAAATTATACTTCTATTAGAAATATTTTGCATCATTTTATCATTTTTAATGCAGTGAAAACATATTACATATTTATTTTCTTAAACAGTCTCCGAAAGCTTCTTAGATTACCCTATCTCTTTAAAGTTTATTTAGTATGAGAAATAATGTGATCGTTCCAAGAACGATCGCGTGAATTGGAAACATAATGTTAAAAATAGGAATGTTTTAAGTTTGATTTTTGTAAGATATTAAAGTTTTGCTAACTATTACAAGTAGTAGAGAGATTAATTGAATTTTTGAGACATTGAAAACAACCAAATGTTCTTTACTCCATTTAGAAATAGGAGAAGGATCACAATTCATTCGCAATTGTGCCGATTGCTTTTCAAAATGGCAAGAATAATGAAGGATAGACTGATTGGAGATATTAAGAGTGGATAATGCATGTGGAAGTCGTGTATCAAAGTAGAAAGTTGGGGAGAGAAGAGAACTTTAATATTAAATGTTTAAAAGGATAAACTTTGGCCGTTTTTTCATTATACATAGATAGCGACGAGAAAGAAATCAGGGTGAAGGATAGATATCGAGAGACTTACGTTTGTATATGTAAGGTTTGTTCTAGAGCTTCACTATTGAAAGGTTTGGAAATGTCCAGCGCCATATCTAAAGATTCACCAAAATAGAGAAAAACAGCGAACCAAGACGCAAGAAGAAGAAGAAGATAGAGCGGGTCACCTTTATTTCACGATTAGAGTCCGTTAGATGCGTGTTAAGGAAGGAAGCATGAGCTAAAAATTGAAAGAGTATTAGATTAAATAATTTTAGTATTATTGCGAAAGAATGGAAAATAATATTCTCATATTTTTTGATCCTGCGAAAATATGGTAAAGTTTAAATGTTGCCTACCTCGTCACACTTATACTTAATATTTCCTGTCAGCAATTTTGGTTTAGTTGATCTGATGTGGTAAATACTTTGAAGACAAAGAATAAGTTTCATATTTTTGGCAAGAGCAATTAAAGGGTGATCAGCTCTTAAATTAAATCCCCTTTTACTTTTCATCATTAGAAAGCTGTCTTCAATCACCTTGGGTTAAAAAAATTGTTTAAGAAGGTTATAAAAGTCATGAAGGATGAGTCATATCAGCATTAAAAAAAAGAAAAAAAGAAAAATCTCTGTTTTTAATATAAAATATTTCAATTGTATATATTCATCAGATACCTTTTATAAAAAAATATTTTGCTGCAAATTATACTTATACTTGAGTATATTAGTGTGTGTGCGCGTGTGCGTGTGCGTGTGCGTGTGCGTGTGCGTGTGCATGTTCCCAAAAATTACCAATAACATTGGTATTGTACATGAACTAGGAGAATCGCCTCTTTCATTGTAGACTTCGTATCATGAGCTTTTGTCTAGTTGTAATGGATGAGACATCTAGAGACGGGCAAAATTAGACTAATGTATTGACAGAGAAAGGGGAAACAATTTAACCTGTTTTTAACCTTCTTACTACATGAGTTATATTAAAAAATCGATAAATGTTTTGAAAGAAGCGGTTTATATTAGTTATATCACAATTGAATATGCGAGTAAAGTAAACTTTAGATATTAAACTTTTTGCGGAGGTGTATTTATTTTACAGTTCTGCTTTCTCTCAAAATACATTTTATTCTGTAGGGTGTATTATAAAACAATGCTTTATAGTAGGGATAGAAAGATGCCAAAATTTTTAATGATACCAATTTCGCAAAACTTTCAATACCATTATGATGCAGCAGGTAAAAATCATGTTTACAGCTATCATTAATATCTAGTTGAGATTACAATACACAAGCCTGGATCAGAGCAACGAATGAGTGGGGCCGATATGATAATGCAATTTCCAGTTTTGTGATGACCACAGATCCTATCGTTTAAGATGAACTGCCTCACAGAGACGACCGATGACATCACGATAGTACTCTTTAGTTACTGTTTGTCCTTCAGGCGCGTATTTGTGATGCACGATGCTACGGGAATCGAATGAAATAATCAGCATTGTACTTTCTTTGGTCTCGGCGAGGTTAGATGCTTCTACTTTGATGACTGGATTTTGGTTTCTGGGTCGTATCCATACATCCAGGTTTCATCTCCAGTAATCACGGTATTGAGAAACTCTGCATTCCTTTTAACTGTTTCCAGTATGTCTTGTGGGACGTCAAGTCTGAGTTCCCTTTGTTCCTGTGAAAGCAGTTTTGACACAAATTTGGCTGCCACTCTGCACAATCCTAATTCACCCCGTAAAATTACATGAACATAATTTTTGCTGATACCAATGCCATCAGCAATTTCTTTCACTGTCAAACGACGATCTTTAATTATGAAGGACTGCACTTTCTCAATGATTTCTACATTGACATTGCTTGTTGACAGCCCTCCTGAACGTTGCTCACTCTCGGATGACTTGCGGCCATTTTTAAACCGATTCTACGAAGATTTTCTTTGGCTAACTCCCATTGCATCATCACCAAAAGTCTGTTGAATCTTTTGAATTGTTTCCGCGTGCGTATTACCAAGCTTCAAGCAAAACTTGATGCAGTATCTTTGCTCAACACGTTCCATCATCTCACTCAAAATAAAAATCGAACTTTCGCACACAATACTATTTCACTCGTCAGCAGTCTGTCATTGACTGACGTGTCCGGCAAGCCTAAAAGAACAACCTGCTCGCTCACAAATGTTCCCTTCGCCATCCACATTAAGGCTGCTACCAGTCTCAAGTAATTACTTTCCACGGTAGAAAATCAGGTTGGATACTTTTCAGACAGACCGCATATATATATATATATATATATATATATATACTATATATATATATATATATATATTTTTTTCCATATATATATATATATATATATATATATATATATATAGTATATATCTGATATATATATATAATATTATATATTTATATATTAATATATATAATATAAATAAACTTACATATATACATAAATCTATATAAGATATATTATTGTATATATTCTCCCGCCTCTTTTATATATATATATATATATATATATATATATATATATATATATATATATATATATATATATATATATATATATATATATATATATATATATATATATATATATATATATATATTTTTCTTTATCTACCTTTTTTCCCCAAGATTGGGAGTAAGGTGCGCTACAAGCATCGGAAAAGAAAAGCAGTAGGAGAACATGACAAATGTCGAAAAGAAAGCCCAGCCTTACCCCTCTGTACCATTAATTAAGTAGACTGCGTCGCATCAGAAAATCACCCTACAGCTTCATGGACGCCCAACAGATCCACACTAAGCCTAAGTCTGTCAAGTGTAGGGTTCATCCCCTGGCCCAGGTGGGCCACAACCATACCCCCTTACAACACACCGCCATTCTCTCCTATCATGCACTTTTCTTCTCGCCTCTGCCAAACTCACATTTCTCTCCTGCAAACATTCCTTTACTGACTCAATCCACTTTTTCTTCGGTCTCCCAGCCGTCGGTTTCGCCAGCACACCCATCACCCTAACACATCCGGCGTTAACCAACCGTTCAATCATTCATCCTTTCCACATGACCAAACCATCTCAAACATACTTTCATTTTTATTCCTCGTTTACCCCTTTCTTCACACCAACTAACACTCTCTAATATGTGTCATTCCTCATTTTATTCAATTCTTCTCACACCTAGCAACGCCCCTAAGGACTTGTCCATTACTGAACACATTGAACCTTAAGATCTATAACTTCTTAATTCCATACCATAGTCCTCGCTACTATACAATAACACAGGTAACAACATACCCTCATGCAAGACCCTAGCGCACTCCAGACTTAGTCCTTTTACATTCACCAACGATTTAATTGCACCAGCCACCTTCCTACCATTCACAACTTTCCTACTACACTCTGCATCATCCGTTCCTTTCTCATCCAACACATACCCCAAAATATTTAAACTCAGACACTTGTTCCAGCTGCTCACCATCTAACATAACTTACACTGAGGGCTATCCTCACTCACAACCATACCTTACTCTTATCTACGTTTACTTTCAACCCTTTTTACATACCCTGCCAAATCTCTCCTACCAATCTTCTCTAACTCTCTTCAGATTTCACCAACAGAACCAAATCATCCGCATATAATAGATAGGGCAACCTCCCCACTATCTCCCATTCTCCATCATTCTAACACTATTTCCTGCACCCACCTCTAATTCTTTCATAACCCATCCATATACAAATTGAATAATCCAGGAGAATTGACAAAACTGACTCACTCCGCTATTAATACCTAAGCCAATCACTTTTGAACACCATTTATTCTTACACCCGCCTCACTATCCTCATACATACTTTTGATTCCATCAGAAGCCTACCACCAACACCATATCTGATTGGCACCTGCCCTAGTACTTTCCGCTATTAACCTCATTTACGCCCTTTGGGCAAATCCATAAAACCTAATAACAATTTATTCCTTCTTCTCTTCATTTTCTCAATCATCTTGTTTCAAATGTAAAGATTTGATTCCACACATCCTCTACCACTCACTAAACGTCACCTTGTTCTTCACCAATCAAGTCCTTCAGTCACTCGACGCACTCTTTCAACAAAAATACCAGCAATATATCTTCCTACAACACTCAATAAACTTTTCCCCTATAATTCCTACAGTTTCCCCTTATCTCCCTTACGCTTATATAAGGGTACTATTAACTGCTCCCTCCAATCCCTTGGAACTATACCCTCCCATAAACGCTTTTTTACAACAATTTTCCGAATCAATCAAATCACCAATCTCGCCTCCATTATATAATTCTTTCTTCTTTCTTTATCTTCCTTCTATTTTTCCCAAGAATGGGGAGTAAGGTGCTAAAACGAGCATCGGAAAAGAAAAGCAGTAGAAAACTGACATAAGTCGAAAAGAAAGCCCCAGCCTTATCGCTCCCTCAGTACCGTCATTAATTAGTGAAGAACTCATCGCAGTCAGAAATCCACCCAAAGCTTCATGGGACAGCGATGGACCCTCACTATTTTAAATCGTCAAATGTAAGGGTTCATCCCTGGCCGCAGGTGGGCCACAACCATACCCCCTCACAATCCCCGCCATTCATTCCCTGTTATACACCTTTCCTTTTGGCCCTCTCCAACACTCAAACATTTTCTCTCCTTCAAACATTCGTTTACTGACTCAATCCACTTTTCTTCGGTCCTCCAGCCGGTCGGTTCCCAAACACACTCACCACTAATACATCCGCTTAACCAACCGACTATCATTCATCCTTTCCATTTTATGACCAAACAATCTCGACATACTTTCATTTATTCTCTCATTTACCCGTTTCTTCACACCCACAATACTCTCAAATAAGTTCATTCCTCATTTTAAATCAAATTCTTCTCACACCTAGCACACCACTAAGATTGTCCTGCTGAACACATTTGAACTTTAAAGATTTATACCTTCTTATTCCAGACCACTAGTGCTCACTAATATACAATAACAACAGGTAACAACATACCCCTCATGTAAGACCCTAGCACACTCAAGACTTATCCCTCTACATTCACCAACGATTTTAATTGCACAACCACCTTCCTGCCATTCACAAACTTTCCTACTACACTCTTGCTGCATCGTCCCTTCCTTCTCATCCAACATATACCTAAATATTTAAACTCAGACCTTGTTCATGCTGCTCACCATCCAACATAACTTCAACAGCGAGGACTGTCCCTCACTCACAACCATAACCTTACTTTATCCACGTTTACTTTCAAGCCCATCCTTTTACAACCCTGCCAAATCTCTCTACCAATCCTCTCAAAACTCTCTCTTCAATTCGCCACACAGAACCAAATTCATCCGCATATATATATAAATATATTATATATATATATATATATATATAAATATATATATATATATATAATATATATATAATTATATATATATATATATATATATATATATATATATTATATATATATATATATATATATATATATCATCATCACTAACTTCAATTATTTTTTTTTTTTATCACCAATACAGGGAGGGAAATGAAAATATTTTTTTTTTAATATACAAAGTCAATTAAGTAAATTTATTGGTTTAAGAATTATAAACTAAATTAATAATCGCATCGATATATCATTGAATAATTTTGTTATCCAAATTTGTATTAATAATTAGAATGAAATAGTTTAAAGAGAGCCTAAAATTTAGTTGATTGTGAGCGTTTAGCTTGTTAACGTTCAGTGAATAGAATAAGAAGAATTTTAGAAGTAAACGTTCTTTTGCAATATTAAATTAAATAATATTTAAAGCAAAAACTTGATTATCGAAAAAGTAAATTTACTGACCATGCTTGGAATGGGTTTTATAATAATTTCATAAATAAAATCGGATAGTAAGAAAAAAATGGCAGAAAATACGAATTCAAATATCTTCTGCTGCATCTCCATATCTGTCTAGAACGAATGCGAGAGAGAATTGAAAGCATAAGAAGATAAGAAAAATGGAGACAGTAAGAAGCCACTTGGGCCTATGGATACTGTCCCAATCAAACCAAAGTAGACAATATCCAGCTCATACACATGCAACATGCAAAACATACGTAATCAATAGGGTGACAGCAGTGATAAGGGGAGAAAATTATTTCCCGAATTTTGCCAACGGGAACCCCACAAAATGATCAGTCTTTGCAGATTTTTCGATAGCCAAAGTTTGAGCACGATCGAATTTTTGGCTGGCTAGCGACGTCTTTGGGCCGTATCTCTGAAACTTCTCATTATTTTCTCATGATTTATGTCTCAAATCATAGGCAAAATTGTTCTAAGTAATTTATATTATATACATATTTGTTGCTACTTATAGTCGAACCGAGCTATAACAGCCTTTGTCATCAAAAACGTGACTAGGAACCTCTATTAACGAACTTATGATATGAGAATTATTTAATATTTTTCAAAATATGAAATTAATTATGATGGAATAAAATGACAGAATGTTTTTGTTTTTACATATTTCAATGTATTTTAATATGAAAAGAGAGTGGCATTGCATCGTTTGCATTCTTTAAGAAGGATAAAATAATGAATAATCTATTCTAAAGGTTTGCTCAAAGTGATTTTTGAAACATCAGGATACAGCTTTCCGCATTTGTGTACTACCTGTAAAACATATTGTTTCTGCTCCTCATCTTTAGTGAGGAGGTTATTAAAGTCTGTAATTAATTTCACTCCTTGTTCTGCCAAATCATTAACGATCTTTAGTGACTTCACAATCCCCAATCCTTCCTTAAAATGTATATTTTCAGGCCAGCTACTGGGGGGTTCCCTGAGAAAATCTGCGTTAATCAGAAGCGCTAAAAGAAATTCATGGTCCCCTTGGTAATTAAACAAGATAACTCTGCATTAACCAGTTTTTCCAACTGGTGTCTTCGAAATTTGGGGTTTACAATTCTTGAATTTTCTGTCTCGGTCTCGGTGTCATTTAGGACTTTGTTCGCCTTTTCCGATTTTTCTTCGTCTAAAATTGAAGGATCAAAGAACACAAGGGCTACCAATTCTGCATTGATTTGAAATACTACAAATGGTTTGAGAATTTCACCAGAGCTCTCTCAGAGATATCTTTGTCAATCTCCTGATAGTCCAACAAACTTCGCAAGAGGTCAAAGTCTTGCTTGGGAGCCAAGTGTGCTTTGTGGGCATTGAACCAAGCTTTGCAATAAACTCTAACGAGAAAAATAGACAGCCTCTAAGGCACGTTGTTCTTCCATGACTCAGTTTGAATTGTCCGCGGAATAGAAATATCTTCAGACAATAGATGGCCTTGGCCAACCACCTGGCATGACTGATTGCACCTGGAGATTTAAATTCCACTTCCGTTCCATTCATTGCTCCTACAAACACCAATATCATTGTAGAACTCCTTGTAATCGTGGCTCTTGGGTTGTGATTTCCCGTGAGTTTTTAGGTGTTAACAAATCCGCATTAATGTTGGCAATTACTTCAGAGGTACATTGGTCTTTTCACATTTCGTTGATAATACCCCGAATCATATTGTCTCTTGTTGAGCTTCGCCATGCATTTTTGGAATCTCTTGAATATATCAGGTTGAGGCCCAGTTGTTGATCCGAATTTACCATCGAAAACACCTCTCAACATGACTTTAAGAATATGGTGGCGGCAAGCTAGGTAAAGCAGCTCTCTACCCAAGATGTTTTCAAAAATTGTACAAGCCCCTTTGAGCCTTCTTGTGTTTGATGCGTGGTGGTCGAAACACATTGCCTGATAGTATGGGAAGCACCCATTTCTCGGACACTCATAACACCAGGCTTGTTCTTCACCATGCTTGTGTCTGCCTATCAGGAATCCTAAGCAGTTGGTTTATTTTTACCTAGAAATTAAAAATAAATATTCGTTCTTTCTGCTCTGTCCTTTAGAACGTCTGGTAGAAGTTTACCGTCCAATGAACTACAACAGCTTTCTTCTCTGGTATATAAATTCATTCCAAGATCTTCTCAGTGTAATTTTTTTTCTCTGAATACTTTTCGCCCTTCATGGATGGTGGTTTTTGACACTTTGACCCTCAGGATTCTCCCCAAAGTGCTTCTATGGTAGCTATGAGTATTCGTTTGGCATTTCTGTCAGATACCATTACACCGATCCAACAACAGAGATAGTTTCATGGTTAAAAATTTCCCTAACGCCACGCTTCAATCCTTTTTGCTATGAGATGGTCCAGGAAGTTTCTCGGTTTCTGAGAAGCACAAACGTCCATTGGCAGCACATCTTCGATATCTTCATCGCATGTGTTTTCCTCTTCATCACTGTCCTCATTTTCTTCATCACTCACGCATGAACAAAAGAGAGAAAAAAAAGGACCAAATTAATTATGATAATAGTTAAGTTACGTGGCTTATCTTGTTTTGTTGGTGCTTTTGTAAAAACTAAACAATAGAACCAGGGGACGTAAACGTACCTAGCAAAGATCAATATTCCTAGCAAAATAAAAGAATCTTACCTAAGTCGAATAAACATTCCGCTTGTTAGTTCATCCATGAAATTTATTTCCTTTTGTAGTTTTTCCTTTGTCCATTCGAGCTAACTTCAGATCAACTCCAAGCATAGAGTCTGGCCGACCCATTTCCCTTTGTTTCAAAAGAAACTCCTTGTCTTCTGATTTCATCATGGCCAAGGCATCTTGATTTGCGATATCAAAGATATCATCTACCTTTGAGGCGAACTCTTTGATTTTGTTCTTTGCAGCCTGATTGTTTATTCTGGTCCTTTTTGTACATTTCTCCACTCTGCGTGAAGTTTCTCTAATTTAGTAATAGAATCTTTCACATGTTTTGTAGGAATCCGAGCTTTTCCCCAGAAAACAAGAACTTCTTGCTGGATCTCTTAGATTCAATTTCACAGTAGGCAAATTGTAGAACAATTTGCTGGATCTCTTAGATTCAATTTCACAGTAGGCAAATTGTAGAACAAAGTGGCCAAAACTTGACAATTGGAGGGCAATTTACAACCGGTTATCTGGTGAGCCGTATAGCCTACAATGAAAATTTTATCTTTGGTTCTGCTTCTTAGGGCAGAGGTGTAAGCCATTCTTTTACTATTTTATTTTAATCTGGAAAAAATTAATAATATACATTACAACGAATATTGGTTTCGGAAATTAGATGTAAAATTAACAAAACAAAAGAAATAAAAAAAAGGTCTCCTTAAATCTAAATTTACATGGAAATGATGATGAGGCTGTTATAGCTGGGTTCGACTAGAAATAGAAATAAATATATATAGAATATAAATTAGTTACAATAATATTGCCTTTAATTTGAGACATAAATCATGAGAAAATAATGAGGGGTTCCGGAGATACGGCCCCAAAACGTCGCTAGTCAGCCCAAAAAACGCGTTTTTTTGTAACTTTGAGCGCACAGCGACACGGGTTCACATGCTCCAATCGTGCTCAAAATTTAACTACCGTAAATTCTGGAGAAGGCTAATCACTTGTGGGGTTCCCGTTGACAAAATTCCATCATCAATTTTTTACGGTCACCCTAGTAAGCAATTACACATTGTATGAAGTAACATACACACCGTACCCTAAGGTTTGTTAATATCTTACATAAAGTAAAGGCTCATATATGCGCCAACTACCATAGTAACATAAGTAAATACTAATCATCCACAACAAGTATTTAACAAGACTATTATCGTCTTTATGGCATGCAGTTAACTTTAATAACTAACTAAAAACGCACCAGTTGTGCTTAGATTTCCAATATCGTTTTTCTCGTTTGAAGTTGGAAGCCGAACATTAAGAATCCGTTGGGAATATTGATATTGGAGTATAAGAAACCCTAAATAAGAATGTTGAGTTCGCAAATCAAAACTCTTAATTCGGATCCATTAATGTTTTGGAATCCTTTAACAAAGAATTTGAAATAGAGACTTGTATTGATATGAATTGATTTGTAAATAAAACACGAAAAATTAAATTAATGTGAATGAACTTATAATGTGGGTTGACCTAGTATCTGCTCTAAGCTAATAGAGGTAAAAAAAAAAAAAGATCTCCCTCCCCTTAAAATAAAGTGCAATTCATCTAAACTGCACACCTGAAAAAAGTGGGAATAAAGCAAAAGGTCTAATACTAATCTAGTTACTTGTGCCACATAAAAACTACTAGTAAAACTACAAAAAACAGATATAAATCAATATCCCCTTTGGGCGGGGTTAGGGCGGATTTAATCATTTGATTAAATCAATTGCAGTTTCTCATAATAAAAATCGGCATTTTTTCCAGAAATGCCGATTTTTTTGATTTTTAGGCAACTTTTTTTTCTAAATAATAATTATTCCTATTAATAGGTTATGAATGAAAAGTTTATTTCCCTCATATAGTAAGTAATTTGAGCAATGTAGTTGCAAATTCCATTTTTAATAAGAAATAAATAAAATAGAGTACTCAGATATTATATATATTATATAATAATATATAATATATATATTATATCTATATATATATTATATATATCTATATATTTAAATAATATAATAATTATATATGTCAAATAAATACTATAATAGTACATATTATATACTATAATATCTACTATGGCAATACTGTATAGTACTTGAAATATCATTATTATTTATATAATGTATTTAATCATTATTTATTATAAAGTAAGTATATTATCAATAATACATTATAAATAAGATATATTTCAGATATATATGATAGTTAATATATATATATAACGCGTAGATAATATAATTCATAAACTAAATAAAATTAATATGTATCTAACAATTTATATATTATTGTTAGGATTTGTTAATATTTAGGATTATTTACTAATTTTAACAGAAATAATAAATAAAAAGGCAGTTATGTGCCACTTATAACATCTATATTAAATAAGTATTCAAACAAAATAAAAATTCATTTGATTTAATTTTGAATTTTTTTTTTGCATTTTATTTTTAAAAATCAAAATTCCATCCACCGCTGCTGTAGTTTGTATAATAAATTTCTACGCCCATATGGAAATAGCTTTGGTGGGCTATGTGAAAGTACAACTGGGAAGGTAAAAAAGGTGAGACAACTAAAGCGATGTTAAAGAACAGTAACGCCGAATTGGAGCTCGTCTTCTTTATACTGAGAGATAGCTGAATGGATCGAGATTGGGACGAGCATTTTATGAAATACTTGGAAAATTATAAATCTAATTAAAACTTTTTTTAGTTCAACAGTTTTGCGGTTTAAATGAAAATAAATGTAAAAATAATGTTTCTTTTTACGTCAAGTTGTTTCTCATTCGAATAGCCAATAGTTGCTATGTAAGGGGTGGATGCGTAAGAATGCGATGTGAAAACGTTTAAATGGTTGAACTTGAATTCAGCGGATCTCCACACACTCTTTGTATCGCGCTAACCCCTCAAGACGAACACATTAATTATCACCGTTGTACCTCTATATCAGGCCTTAATTTAATTAACATAAATATTAATAATTAGCTAATATACACATAATACATATTATATATGAATGCGCTGACAATCAGAGAAACTCGCAATACTC